>SJYR01001064.1:286977-301276 GCA_006410655.1 Kobus ellipsiprymnus
GACCGTCCCCCGGCCCTGGCTCTGAGCGAGGTCTGCGCTGACGGGGAGCTGGGACACAGGGCAGCCAGCCTGGGGCCTGTTGGGGGAGCCCGCTGGCACCCCCAGGTACCGCTGCTTTCAAACCCGCCCTCCTAAAGGAAGTGTAATTCCCACTCCCAGATGCTGAGTGCGTTCTCAGGGGCCAAATCCAGCCTTTTTAGAGCTCTCATCCCTGGGAGTCAGACCCACCTGGGTGGAGACCGGCCTGCACCATGCCTTTGGCCAAGTCACCCGACATCTGCGCTCCTCCAAAATGGCCGCGTATGGACACTCCGGCCAGCAAGCCAGGCAAGGATCCTTGGCCTTGAGACCTGAGAGGCAGCCAACACTTACTGAGTGCTTAGGGGTGCTCAGAATTTTTCCTGCTCTGCCCCTCTTAACCCTCACCAGGCCCTGCACTGCCGAGACGCCCCGGGGAAACAGGGGCACCACCAGCAGAAACAGTTCCTCCCCCTGGCCCCCGCTCTCATCCAGACCTGTTGCTGGACAGCCACCTGCCTGGACCTCGCCCCCTCCCCCGTGAAACAGAGACACACAGCCTCCATTTGCAGGGCTGGTGAGAATGTTCACAGAGGGCACCCCGCTGTTGATTGCCTGGCACAGCGCAGGGAACAGAGCAGACGCTCAGGGAAACACAGCTGGGTGACTTGGAGGCGCCGCTGCTGGCCAGGGGTTAGTGTTCACTGCGAGACAGGACCACTCCAACAACCTTGCCTNACAGCGCAGGGAACAGAGCAGACGCTCAGGGAAACACAGCTGGGTGACTTGGAGGCGCCGCTGCTGGCCAGGGGTTAGTGTTCACTGCGAGACAGGACCACTCCAACAACCTTGCCTCTTCGGAGCTGAAAATCAATGGATGAAGGGGCAGGATCCCTGGGCACTGGTCCTCCCCTTGAGCAGATAATGAGACCTTGATGGGTGGTCACCCAGGACCACGGGAGGTCAGGGCTGGTAGAGGCCATGCGGCAGGGGTCCGTTGGGATCCCGGGGACACGTGTGAGCTACATGTTAATGATTAACCCACGCGCTCTGAGCCCTCTCGCCAGCTGACTCATTTTGCAAACTCTCCTGGCCTCCCGGAGCAGCCTCTACCCCCTAGCCTGAGATTCCAGGGCAGAGGTGCCCCGACCCGCCGTGGAGAACCAGCGCCCACCTGAGGCCCTCACGCGGGACGCGCTCCGATGGAGGAGACGGCGGTGGACCTCCTGCTAGCGAGTAAGGAGGGGGCCCCCCATGGGATGGGGGGCTAGCGAACACTCTCCCTGCCCAACCCAGGCTGGACACCCTGTCTTGCCCTCCGAGACCCTGCACAGGTCCAGGGAGGTACCACAGACCCCAGCGTCCTGTGGTGCCCAGCCCAGCCAGACTCGGTTGGGGGGTGGTGCGCCTCCAGGGTGGGCAGGCAACAGTGGGAATGTTCGTGCAAGACCGTCTCTTGGCGGGAAGCCCCTTCTTAAGAGCAGGGAGCAGAGACCTGGCTTCTCCGCCTGGCACTGTTGGCGCTTGGGGTTGAGTCACTGCGGCCGTGGGGGCTGCCCTGGGCCTTGCCGGGCATTGAGAGGCACCGGCCTCCACCCCCTGGAGGCCAGCAGCACCCGCCTCTGTGGTGACACCTCCAGAACGTCCCCAGACGTGGCCCGGCGTCCCCACTGCACCACTGCGCCGCCGCTGTGAAGTGCTAACCGAGCAGCCACTGTTCTGCTGAGCACTCAGGCCCACAGGCTTGGCCCCGATGCTAACTGTCTGACCCTCTGTGCCTTGGTTTTCTCATCAGTAAAATGGGCCCAACAGGAACAGCCACCCCATGGCACCCTGGGGTGGGAAACACTAGAGCTGAGATGTGCAAAGGGGGCTAAGCACGGGGCCTGGTCCTCACCACGTGCTGTCGTGACCCCCTTTCACACGAGAGGGTAAGGCTGGGCCCAGAGAGGTGAAGTTGCTGGCCTGTGGGTCACACAGCTCATGGCCTCGGGGCTGGGAGGGACCCTCTCCGAGGCCTCATGTGCTTGGAGGGGCTCCGTCTGCCTGGTGAGGTCCCACCTGGTGGGCAAAGACCAAGGACGGTTCGCCCCACCCTCTCAAGCCATTGGCATCCTTCCAGCGATCCTTAGGGAGGGCCTGCTTGGTGAGGCCAGGGCGCTGAGGCCTTTCTGGCAACCAGGGATTAGCCAGATGGCTTTGGAGAGGGTGGAGGGTCTCTCTGAAGACAGAGTCCTCTTCCTGCTGTATATGAAATCAGCCAGCCAAGCCAAGCCTTGGATCCGTCTGACCCCTCTCCATCTTTGGATTAGTGAATGAATGAATAAGTGACATCACTCTGTCTTGAGTGAATGAATGGAGGTAAAGATGAGGAATGAGGAGGTGGACTCACTGCCCCCCCCCGAGGGAGCCCCAGGACCCCAGCTGGGGCAGCCTCTCCTATAGGACGGAGGGCACAGAAGCAGCTCTCCGAGGCCCACATTCTGTGCTTTCCCGTGGAGGTCAGAGGTCAGAGTCTACAGGGCTTCCTTGGCCAAAGCTAAAACACCACCCCCCCAGGAATGGCTCTCTGGCCTCCTGTGGGAGACAAGTTGCAAGGGCAGAGGGGGACGGAGTGAGGTTTTGCAAAAATGAGCGAGTTATCTGGAAAAGGATGAATTTTTATTTTTGGTTTGTTCTCAAAGTGTCTGAGAATCAAGCCAGAGGGAGGAGGAATGTGAGTTGAGCAATCGGATGTTCAGAGGGGCCCTCAGCTTGCTGCCAAGGGTCACCAGGCCTTGGAGATCCCTGCCCCGAGGTTGACCCGAGACCCACTTCCTCCTCGGTGGCCCCCATGGGGGCATTGCTCTGCCTTCTTGGTGGGAGAGGCCGGCCTGATGCCCACAGAGGAGCAGGGAGAGCCTGCTCCAGGAACTGTGGGAAATGCCGATTCTCAGAGCAAGCACAGGAGACTTTTGATCGAGAAAGAAGAAAGAATTAGTCACTCAGTCGTGTCCAGCTCTTTCCGACCTCGTGGACTGTCGCCCACCAGGCTCCTCTGTCCATGGGATTCTCCAGACAGGAAGACTGGAGTGGGTTGCCATTCCTTTCTCCAGTGGATCTTCCTGACTCAGGGATCAAACCTGGGTCTCCCGCTTC
This sequence comes from Kobus ellipsiprymnus, assembly GCA_006410655.1. Classification (NCBI taxonomy): domain Eukaryota; kingdom Metazoa; phylum Chordata; class Mammalia; order Artiodactyla; family Bovidae; genus Kobus; species Kobus ellipsiprymnus. The sequence continues at coordinate 290,134 of SJYR01001064.1, forward strand.
TCAGGTGGACTCCTTACCATCTGAGCCACCAGGGAAGCCCCCAAAGCCTGAAGCCCCTGCTATTCCCAGGGGGTCTCCCATCCAAGTACTAACCGGGCCCAGCCCTGCTTAGCTTCCAAGGTCAGACACGATCAGGCATGTTCAGGGTGGGATGGCCAGATGAGATCACGGATGACACCAAAGGCAGGAAGGAGGGTCCTTTCAGGAGGGGTGCTTTCAGGAAAGGGTTGAGATGTGGTGGTCTGCTCCATCAATGTCTAGAGAAGATGAGCTCGCTAGGAGCGCCTCCACTCTGCCCGGAGCACTTCTGGGGCAGAATTTCTGTCCAGGAGCTGCCTAGTGAGTAATACTCCTATGTTAACTACGCAGCCCATGGATCTGTGACCTGGCCTTATGCTTATCTTCCTGCCGGCAGCACAGGGCTGTAACTTGAAAGGGTTCCCTGGGAAGACTTCTTGTCATGCTTTGCAAGCCTCATCCTTCCATCTCCATTCCTTTGTCACTAAGCTCTAGGTCCTCAGAGACCTTTATCAGAAAGCGGGTATCTCCAAAGGAGAACAGTCAGACATGTATCAGTCAGTCACACCCTAGTATAAACAAAGTTGGCACCAGCCTTTTTTGGTAACTACTGGCTGTGTGGAAATGGGCATCACTGCAGGATATTAGGCAGCTGAGGGACAATCTTGCCGGCTGGTATGGGGGCTCTGGGGAGGGTCTCTGGCAAGGTGTGGAGGTGCATGACCGGCAGTGAGAAACTTTCCTTCTCCAGCTGTCACCAAAGACCCCGGGTTTCCCTTTCAGGGCCACGTGTGCTGACTTCCTCCCAGGGTGGAGGCTGGGAAGGGCCGCAGGGGACCTGGTCTGAGTCAGGGCTCAATCCTACTGCCAGGACTGCCTAGCTGGCATGACCTGGGGCTTCCCAGGGGGTGTGAGTGGTAAAGAACCCGCTTGCCAATGTAGGAGACATAAGAGATGACAGTTTTGACCCCTGGGTTGGGAAGATCCCCTGGAGAAGAAATGGCAGCTCACTCCGGTATATTTGCCAGGAGAATCCCATGGACAGAGGAGCCTGGCAGGCTCCAGTCCACTCAGTCACATGAAGTTGGGCATCACTGAAGCCACCTAGCACGCACAGGTCAAACTCTCAGCTCCCAGCATTCTCGTCTGTGAATCGGGCACATCCCACTGCAGAGGCCTCCTCGAAGGACAGGATGTCAATAGTAGCCTTTTCCCTGGTGATGCTCATCGTCTGATACTAGACCCAGGAGGAATCACACTTGTCTGCTGCCTCTGTTTGTCTCTGGAGTGAGGCCCTGAGCGTCTGACTCTACTGGGAAATTGTGTCTCTCTTTCCACTGAGCAGAGAGGTCGTGAAATGCCACTGTGGGGTCGTAAGGTAAGGAGAAAGACAGCTAGGAAGCTCTGGGAGACCCCAACAGCAGGAACGTGGCCAGGATGAATGATGTCACTCCTCAGCAATTAGAGAAGGGGTCTCTGTGAGGAGGGAGGCGTCGCTGAAGGTCAGAGGTGATTATGGCAAGGGGCGTGCACTCTAGCATCCTTAGGATCTCAAAGAAAATCTCTGCCAACAGGAAATGCAGACAAGGGAAGGAGGGAGGGAGGGAGGGAGGGAGGGACAGAAGGAGAGCTTAAAGGACCTTCTTGCTCCTGGGAAGCAAGCTTCATAGCAGAAGCCTGGCCAGAGCGTGCTGAATCTGTCTCCAGCTGCCCCAGAGGCTGGCTCTCCAGGGAAGTGTTTTCTCGGAGCCAGTGGGTCCCCTTCCGGCCCTACAGCGTGTCCCCGGGGAGGGGGGGGCAGAGTTGGGCTGGCAGCAGCCACAGTGGCAAAGGCCTCCAGAGTGTCACCAGCCTCATCGATTAGCGGTCACGTGAACACCCTGTCGGGAAATGTTCTTCAGGCCACGGTCTTGGCCGCCGCTCTAGAGGCAGGGCCTATTTGCTTTAGCAATTATCCTGGGCAGGTCTGAAGTGAGTGTTTATATAAGAGAAGCTCTGTGACCTCGCACAGTTCATGCCCCCTCTCTTGGGGTTGTTCTTCATCTTGATCATGATGAGAGAATTGCACAAACAGCCACATGGCGGGGGCAGGAGAGCCAGGGAAAGTCTCTGTTGGTTCAACAGCAAGGGACAAAAAAAAGTTCTTTAAAAAGTGACTCTCCTATAGGAGAAGTCCAGAAGGGTTGGTAGGGGGCTTCATAGACTCATCAGAGACCCAGGGTCCCTCTCTCAGACCACTCTGCCATGCTCAGCAAAGGCATCCTCCTCGTGGCCCAAGATGACTGCCTGAACTCAAGCCATCAAATCTGCATTCCAGGACAGGAAAGAGAAATGGCAGGGAAAGGTACTTTCCCTCCATGGAAGTTGCCCACACACTTTGACTCATTCCCATTAGTCAGACCAAGCTGTAAGGGAAGCCTAGCCATGCCATCTTTTTTTCTGGGTAAACACATACCAGTTAAAAAACTAGGAATTCTCTCATGGAGAAAAAGCCTAGGAATAAATACTGGGAGGCAACTGGGAGTCTGTGACGAGGTTCGGGATGAATCTCCAGTCCTAGTGACAGGCCGTCAGCTGGCAAGGGACCTGGGCGTCCTGTCCTCACTCTGAGCCTTGGCCTCTCGTCTGCAGCATGGGACAGCCGGTCCCAGATGGCCTCTGCTTAGGATGAGTGACTCTGTTTGAAACAAAAGTGAGGGTGGATTCAGAGAAACGCTGGAATATTTGACTGATAGGCTGTGTTTGGAAATGCCAGCTTATCTCGGTCTCCAATGCAGAGTGAGTGAGCATGCCTAGGCTTTTTTTAAAGTGAGTACATAGACATTAGGACACATATTTTCCAGTTCTGGCAAAATATGAGTGTTATTCCAAATGCACGGGCAGCAGACACTGAATCAATTATGAGACAAGCTTCACAAACGACCGAAGTACCTCATTTCCTGGGTAGAAACACACACTTGTGTTTCTCTCTGCTTTGGAAACTGTGAAACGCTGTCATTTCGCTACCACACATCACACGTGTCTTCATCCTGAAGCTGTATGACAATTCGTGTGCCTGCTGGATTTTCCTCTCATGTTCACACTGTATTGTGAGCAGATATTTCCATGTAAATATGCAGTATGGACTCTTACCTGCAGTATGCCTGAGGACTTGGTTCATAAATGCAGGAGGACTCCATGTCCTTATTCCTCATCAGATCTCCTGAGAGGCCAGTTGTGAGAGTACGGTGAGCTGCCCGTGGGGCCTTTGCACAGCTGTTCTGGGCCCCGAATTGTTGTTGTTGTTCAGTTGCCAAGTCATATCCGATTCTGCGACCCCACAGGCTGCAGCACGCCAGGCCTCCCTGATCCTCACCTTCTCTCGGAGTCTGCCCAAGTTCATGTCCATTGAATCGGTGATACCATCCAACCATCTCATCCTCTGTGGCCCTCTTCTCCAGAATATTCTTCCTCAAACACCTGCACAATTTCCCCCCTCTTCGCTCAGGCCTCGTGCAAACACCCCTGCCTGTCCCCTGCCTGTGGTATCTTGTCATTCTCACTCCCCTCCCTTCACTTCATTTTTCTTCAAAACCCCTCCCTCTCCAGCATAGCATCATTTGTTTATTCTCTCTCTCCTCCGTAAGAGTGAGATTCCATAGCACCAAGGACTTTCTCAAAGCCCTCTCTCCTCAGCAGCTAGACTTGTGCCTGGGAAATACAGATGCTCAATGAATATTTATCACCTCACGTCATATGCTTTTCCAAATATTTTTCTGTTAGTCCTTAGAGAGAGACTCTACTAAAGATGAAAATAGTTGTTTGGGGGTATCTACTTTTTAATTTATTTTGTGGAAGTATAGCTGATTTACAATGTTGTATTAATTTCTGCCTACAGCAAAGTGATTGGGTTTACATATATTTTGTTCACATTCTTTCGCATTATGGTTTATCACAGAATATTAAATATAGTTCCCTGTGCTACACAGGAGGGCCTTGCTGCCTATCCATCCCACATAATGGTTTGCCTCTGCTGATCCCAGACTCCCAGTCCATCCACCCTCTTCACCCTCGGCAGCCACAGGTCTGTGCTCCATGTCTGTTACAGACCTGTTCATCTGGGTTGTATTTTAGATTCTATGTGTAAGTGACGTCATATGGCATTTCTCTTTCTCACTGACTTACGTCATTTAGTATGACGATCTCTAGGTCCATCCATATTGCTGCAAAGCGGCATTATTTCACTCTTCTTTGCGGCTCAGCAGTCTTCCACTGAGTACACAGGCACCACATCTTCTTTATCCATTCATCTCCCCACGGACATTTACATTGTTCCCATGTCTTGGCAAGTGTGAGGAGTGCTGCTGTGAACATAGGAGTGTATGTATCTCTTTCAGTTAGAGTTCTGTTTGGATATGTGCTCAAGAGTGGGCTGGCTGGCTCAAATGGCAAGTTTATTTTTTAGCTTTTTTTTAGGGAATCTCCGGACTGTTTTCCATAGTGGCTGCACCAACATCCATTTCCACCGAGAGTGTAGAAGGGTTCCCTTCTCTCCACACCCTCTCCAGGATTTGGGATTCATAGACTTTTTGATGATGGCCATTCTGACCAGTGTGAGGTGGCACCTCATTGTAGTATTGATTTGTGCTTCTCTAATAATTAGTGATGATGAGCATCTTGAAGATGAAAATGCTTTTAATCCTCCAGCTAGCAGCGGTGGGGCATGGCTCTTCTTGGCTGGTACAGATTCTTCTCGTGCTGGGTCTACCTGAGTGTAAGCTTTTAAGATTCCATCTTGTCCCGAAAAGACTTTAAGGTAGCTTACCAAGATCTGTAAAATTTCTCAGAAATAAGATAATTTGAAAGTTTGCAAAGGAAAATGAAGCACAGGGAAAATAAGGTTGTGGAAGTACGATAATTAAAGATAACCTTCAGCACTTCCTGAACGGCGGCTGTGAGCAAGACATGGCTTTCCCGGCTCTGGCTCACTTGTGCTCCACGATGATGCTGATGCATCCCATTTCACAGATAAGGAAACTGAGGCCCAGAAGGAGGAAGGCTTTTGCCCAAGATCACTGCGCTGGCAAAAGGCAGGAAGTGGGAGTCCACAGTCTCTCAGCACATGGGAACCCCCCTCCCCTGGCACTGTGCTTTTGGCCCCAAAGCCTGGATTGAGGAATGTGGGACCTCCTGTGGGTGGCAGAGCCCTAAACGCCCACTCAGGGGACCTCAAGATGAGCTGCTTCTGGGCATGAGTGAAAGCTCCGCTTTCCGTGGGTCAGGATTCCCAGCTGCAAGCAACAGAGGCCGAGTCTGGTTCTCCATCTGGGACAAAGCATGATGCAAGGCCCTGTGGGGACAGACTGAGGGCCGCCCGGGAGGCCACGCGTCGGAAAGTCCATGTCTTTCCCCAGCCCCGATCCTCTGCCACCAGGGCGTCCTGCCACAGCCCCTGGACAACAGCGCCGCAGCCTTCCGAGAGAATCCTAACCCTGCCTCACTGGTCCAGAGGCCGGACTGCACACGGGCACGTCTGATTGGCCAAGCCCGGGTCACCTGAGCATGGCCCAGTTGCCAGGGAGACAGATCCGGAAGACTTCCCACCCGCTTCCAGAGGGGTGGCTTTTTATCCATCAACACCACACCCAGAAGATCTCCCAACAGGAAGGGAGGCTGGGTGCTGAGCAGCCCCTCCCTCAAATGACCAAAACCACCGCATCCTCTCTGAGGAGTCCCCCAGGACAGCCTCCCACGGGGGTCCACTGAGAACCACAAGCTATAACTTCTGGAAAAGCCAAGAGTGAGGGGCTGGTGCCTTTCTGGGTCAAGGAAGCCCCTGAGTTAAGGGGTAGGAAAATTGAGCCAGGGATGGCCCAGGACCCCCGTTCAGGTGCAATTTGGGCCCCTCTGTCACAGAGGCTTGCGAGTGCTTGGGGATCCTTCGGTCCTCTGCGGTTGCAAAAGCACCTTTATGGAATTTAGCAAGAACTCGGCATCTTTAGGGTGCTGCCTCTCGACCTGCCCACCCCCCGCTGCTCTCCAGGACCAACTGCCCCAAACAGCCTGTCTGGTCCCAGAACCAAAATCACCCCCAGGCCAGTGCGAAGCTGGAGTTGTCTACCACGTGGGGTGACTTGCATTTTAGATTGTTCACTCCAAACCCACTGGCTGGCAGGGACGGAGCCACTGACCGGTTTGTTTGTTTGAGTTCATTTGGCTTTGTTTGGTTTGTTAAGCTGTCCACGTGGTTGGGGTCAAAGCGCTCACACAGGGAGCGCCGCGAGCCTCTGTGCACCCGCCTCCCTCGCTGCCCTGCTCCGCTCGGTGCCCAGAGAGGACGGCAGGGGCCAGGAGACCGTGTCCGCCTGCCCCGTCACCCTCTGGATTCTGGACGTGGCACGCCACGGGGACCAGAAGACAGGAGAGGAACACTGACGTCTGCTCTCCCGGCTGCTCCGCCAGGCTGGGCCCACTGCTGAGGCCACAGTGCCCAGAGGCAACCGGTTCCTCCAACCCAACCCCGAGGCCGGGCTCTCCCCTTCTCTCATCTCTGTGTATCTGCCTGTTACCAGCATCCAAGTGCTTCTCCAGCCCTCAGGACTTCCTCTAACCTGACCACGCCTCTGCAAACTGTTTTTTCATTAAACTTGTTTTGGGCTGATCTTTGTCTACCTGCCTCCAAGTTCATAAATGGGTACCCTGAGGCCCAGCCCCTCTGAATGTGGCTGTATTTGGAGACAGGGCCTTTAAAGAAATAAATAAGGTTAAATGGGACCACTAGGGTGGGTCCTAATCCCACAGGACTGGGGTCCTGATAAGAAGAGGTCAGGACACGGATGCACATGGAGGGATGACCCTGTAAGGACACGGGGCCGTCTGCATACCCAGGAGAGAGGCCCCGGAGGACCGGCCCCGCCCACACCTGGGTCTCGGATTCCAGCCTCCAGGACTGGAGACAGCGAATCCTATTGTTTAAGCAAATCCCCCTGTCTCACTGGAAGGAGCTGGCTGTTGGCTACCAGGCCCTAAATGGTATTAATACATATCACAGCAATTTCATCTCAAGGGCTTAGAAGGTGCTAGGCTGGGTGCTTCCTACATGGATTCCCTTATCCTTGTCCCCACCCTCAAAGATGGGCACATTGGTGCCCCTGTTACCCCAAACCACAGAGCAGATACCCAGGCAGAGTCTGAGAAGCCTCCAGAGGGCGTGCGGCTGGGACCGATGCCCTCTGGACTCATCCACACCGCACTTCTTTGACCACGAGAGGACAGGTTGCCCAGAGTGAAAACATAGCCACCACATTCACCCAAAATGGTCCTACACTCTTTAGACTGAAATTAAAAGGGGCCGGAACACAGCTCTGGGTACTTCTTCCTGACCTGTCTCACCATCCCTGGCACAGGTGATGACTTGAGGGTCCTGCCCGTGTGCATGGAAATGGCTAGAAGATGTCCTTCCACCCCCAAATACATCAGCCGCCATGATCAAAGGCCGCAGAACTGGTCAACATGCTGCCAACAGCTGGATGTTGTTCCAGACCCTGCACTGTGGCCGTCGGAGGGCTCATCCTGCCCCCAGCACCCCACTCACCACGCAGGGTGCTGAGGGCCAGGCCTGCGCTCACCAGCAAGGCCGCCTGTGCAGTGGGCGGTGCCCCCAACACCCCGCTCACCACGCAGGGCGCTGAGGGCCAGGCCTGCGCTCACCAGCAAGGCCGCCTGTGCTGTGGGCGGGAGCTTGCTGACAGCTGCAGTGGGGGCGGGGTGGGTGGCAGGGCTGCCTTTTCAAAGGGGGACACAGGGGCTTCCCTGGTGGTCCAGGGGCTGGGACTCCACGCTGCCAGTGTGGGGGGCCTGGGTTCGACCCCTGGTCAGGGAAGTTAGATCCCATGTGCCACAAAAGGATCCCGCTGCTGCAGCCACGAGCAAGGATTCCGAGTGCTATGAGTAGGACCTGGCACAGCCAAACAGCTTTAAAAAAAGCAGCCTGTGCGGCGGCCCGACCGGCAGGCCAGGCCTCCACCCGATGCCCTCCTTCCAGCCAGCACGGCCCCAAGTCTCAAAGGCTGACCGCGGTTGATTTTTAAATTAAATGTTTCGAAACGGGGAGCATGGGGGTGGCCTGGGGACATGACTTACTCTGCTTTTCAAGGACAAAGGAGGCCGGCTCCCCATCGGCCTGGCCCCCAGATGACCGGCCCTGTGTGCCGTCGCCAGGCCATCGTGGGCGGAGTGTCGTCAAGGCCCTGAGCCCTTTGGAGATAGCTGGGGTCAGAGTTTCGCTTTTCCTTCTCAGATTCCCTCCCAAGTCTGGGAAAGCGTTATCTTGAGGGTCTGTGAACAGTCCTCTCTCTGAGTGGCTGTCGTTTGCATATGTGGCTGAAAGGGGGGAAGAAAATCCCTCCAGGGGCCTCAAGGAGCCCTGCTCTGGGAGGAGGTGGCCAGCGTCCCCAGGGGCAGTGCCGCTGACGTTTTCTTTGTCTGGGAACCATCATCTCCCAGGCAACTCTGAAGAAGGGGCTGTCCTTTGGGAGACATCTGTCCCCTTGTGCGGAAGACCCCGTGCGACACCGGGGCTGCCCTGTGGTTCTGGGGGGGCTGGTCCTCCAGCCATTGGATGCGCTAACCTGCCCACAAGTACCGATAATCAGACGGTGGAGTTGATGCTTTCGCAGGCCAAGTACCTGCAAACAGCTGAGCCTTAAGAAACACATCTGTCATTGTGGGAAATGACAGATGCCTTCTCGATTGTTTTATTTTTAAAATAAACTCTATGGGAAGCGATCCTTCTCTGGAGACTGTTTTACCCTGGACTCCTGAGTAAAGCTTGATGTCTCAACTGGGGTGTGTACATGTGTGTGTGTATGAGCACGCGCGCGCAACAGTCACTCACTCGTATGCGACTCTTTGCGACCCCATGGACTGTAGCCCACCAGGCTCCTCTGTCCATGGGATTCTCCAGGCAAGAATAGTGGAGTGGGATGCCATTTGCTCCTTCACTTTCCTGAGGACTCACTGGATAGTCCTGGGGCGAGAAAGCACCAGGTGTGTTGAATTACAGATACATCTACCATCCTCAGATAACTCTGAAACCATCTGGAACCTGTCATCTCCCTACCATCACCGACCCACCCCACCTCCGGTTTATAGCCAAGAGCCTTGGCATCGATACTCTTTACTCTGAAAAAAAAAAAAGGCTGTTTTCTTTGATGGGGCATCGAGCGTAAATATTTGCACCATTAATTAGAGTCCATTTAATTCCCCAAACTCAAACAATATGGGCAGCCTTTAAGGGTAAACAGGCCACAAGATGTTAGTCATACCTGGAAGATCACTAGCTGAGTGTCTTCCCTCCGGCCCTTCACCAACTTCATTGTGCAAGCAAACAAATAGACTGAGGTTGAAGAGAGGCCAAGGAGGCCCCAGAGTGAACTCTGGATGTAGGAAATAAAAAGGGCTGATTATGGGTTCTTTCTTTTGTTTCCATGGCCTTCTCGACCCATAATAATGGGTTGCAAGGAGCGTGGCGGGTCCATCCATGCAAATTCCAAATTCTAGAGAAACAAATGGGAGTTTGGTACGGTGCACTGGACAGAGTTCTGGAGTTGACTAGAAATTTCTGGAACACATTGGACCTGGATATGACTCCCAGTTCTGCCACTTACGAGGACTTGGGCAAGCCTTGGTCCCCCCGGGAGTCAGCTTCCTTAGCTATGAGTGGGAAGCATAACTCAGACCTCATGTGGTCAGGGTCACATGGGTAAAGATAACTGCTGTTGTTCAGTTGCTAAGTTGTGTCTGACTCTTTGCGACCCCATGGACTGCAGCACGCCGGGCCTCCCTGCCCATCACCAACTCCTGCAGTTTGACTCATGTCCATTGAGTCAGTGATGCCATCCAACCATCTCATCTTCTGTCACCCCCTTCTCCTGCCCTCAATCTTTCCCAGCATCAGGGTGTTTTCCAATGAGTCAGTTATTCACATCAGATGGCCAAAGGATTGGAGATTCAGCTTCAGCATCAGTCCTTCCAATGAATATTCCGGACTGATTTCCTTTAGGATGGACTGGTTTGATCTCCTTGCTATCCAAGGGACTCACAAGAGTCTTCTCCAGCACCACAGTTTGAAAGCATCAATTCTTTGGCGCTCAGCCTTCTTCACGGTCCAGCTCTCACATCGATACATGACCACTGAGAAGACCATAGCTTTGACTATGAGTGAATATTTAATTCCAGTGACTTGTGTTGCCTGAAATCTCTGAGGCCAAGGCTACTCTCCTGCGTCTGATGGGGAAGATGGACAGCGCGGGCTCACAAAGCTTCTGTAATGCCCGGAAGCCATCAATGTTATATCTGGCATTTCCCCAGAGGCAGCCCCTGGGCCACAAGTCCTCTACAGACCTGCCTGAATGCCAAGGGGACATGGGGAGAGGCCATGGGGAGAACGCAGAGTGGTCTTCACTCCCCTTGCAGGTACTTGGGGTGTGTCAGGGAGGAAATCTCAGTCTTGTGCCTGGAGCTCCATGCCCTCTTTACCAAATGGTCTCCTGGGGACTGGCACCATGTCAGGCTCAGGGTCCCCGGGGCACAGATCCCAGGTTGACCTGAACATGATTGTACTTTTATTGTCCTTTATCAAACTGTCACCTTCTGTTAATGGCTGGTGATTCTGATTTTCCATTTCCAATCACAGTATCGAGTTCTTTAAAACTACATTTGATAAGTCTCTAAGAAGGAAGGGTTTGAGTTCCAGCTCTTACCATTGCGTGACCTCAGGCAAGGGACTGCTCCTCTCTGAGCCTCAGTTTCCTGAACTGTAAAGTGGGGATGATAATAGAATGGACGGCATAGAGCTAATAATTGTGAAGTGCTTGGAACAGGGCCTGGCACACAGTAAGTGCTAAGTAAATGCTTGTTAAATAAACAAACACCCAAGGCGAAGCGCCAGGCAGGTGGCTGCCTCTGTCGACAGGCCCCAGCACGGGTTAAGGCCTCAGACCCAGACCCACTTCAGCTGTAGTCCTCTGCATCCATGCGGGTGCCCAGGCTCACTCAGCAACTACGGGCCAGTCGGGAGCCCCTGGTATCAGCGGCAAGCAGCTGCCTCCAGTCCCCAGCTGCCCAGAAGGCTGGGCTGGTTTCT
>SJYR01001064.1:325194-337685 GCA_006410655.1 Kobus ellipsiprymnus
ACCCCAGACCTGGAGGGGGCGGAGCGGTGAGCTCTGTCCCTGTCTCTTATACACATCTAGATGTGTATAAGAGACAGCCCCCCTGCCACCTTCCCCATCCCCAGGAGCTCATCAGGGGTTCTGCCCATGCCCCCCACCCCACCCCACAGCCATGCAGGTCCTCCTGGGGTCTCCTTATCACACAGGGTTATCCTCAGCCCCCCATCTCGCTCGGCTTCATCTCCTTGAGGAATGGGTGTGTTCCTGCCTCTTCAGCCACAAATTTGTTGAGTGTCTTGTCTGTGCTGGGTGTGAGATTTACAGGGGTAAGTAAAATGGACGTGGTCTGGAACACAGTTAAGTGACAAGAGAGGAAAAGGAGCAGATTATAAAATGCTATCCCTCTTATTAATAAATACAACGCTGAGATGGACGGGGCATCGATTATATGCCAGATGCTGTGTGCGCCCCTTACCAAGCAGGTGCTGCCCCCTCCCGACTCACAGAGGAGGAGACGGTGCTGGGCACACGGTGAGTGAGTGGGGAGGGCAGGTTCACACCCACGCAGGGGGCCGTGCACTTTGCTGAGCTCCGGCCACCTCTCCGGTGGCTGCAACAGGAATAACGCCCGTCTAGATGTCATGTAGCATCCTCTGAGACTTAAGGCTTGTAACAGGCTTCTCCTTCTTCGTTAGTTTCTTAAAATATATCTTGGAAAGACAGAACTATCCTTTTGGTGACTTCCCTGGTTTCTTTTAAACCTAGGAAATAATGTTTCAGTGCTCCTGGGAGAGGTTTACCATATGGTCCCAAGGGAGGCCGACTTTCGCTAGCGAGTCTGTGAATGGCCCTTGACTTGCAGAATCAGAACTGGTAGGAAATAAACTCTCCCCGTGAGTGCCTTATGACTGCCGCCACTGGTTACTGAGCGTCTCTTTTGTCTTCAGAACCCTAGCATGGGTTTATGATCTAGTTTACTCCTCACAGCGTCCCTGCAAGGTAGAGATCAATCATTTCTACACTGAAACTGCGGTTCAGAAAGGTTAAGTAACTTGGCAAAGGTCACACAGCTTGCACCGACCTCTCAGGGCAGGAGACTTCTCTTTGCCAGTTTCAGAATCAAGGAGGAGGTGACATTGCTTAAAATGTCAATGAGAAAAACATGCTCGTTGGCACCCTGTCCAGGGTTATTCTAGGAAAGTCTGTGAGAAATTGCTATGGTTTGAAATCTCTGCCTTCTCTATGGAGTCAGCCAAACATGGCCTCGTTGTTGATCTTCAGAAGCATATTTTTAGTGTGAGGTGGGTTGTGTTTATTTTTTTGATGGATAGCAAAGATGAGGTTTCTATAAATAAAACCTTGGCCTCCCCACCCCCATTTTACTTCCTGTGGACAATTCACAAGTGAGTTGACCAATCAAATGAGTTTACCAGCTCCAAAGAACTCAAAATGGAAAGTTCCCGTGAGTGAAGGGACCATCTCAGTCTTTAAAGAGCTTCTCCTTCTGGAGCACCACGAGGTGGCTTTCCATGCCAGGTTAAGAGCAAGCCGGGGGTGCAATTTGTTGGTTTTAATGATAATTACGCGATACGAGTACCAATTAAGGAACGTTTCTCTTTTAACTGAAAACACCCCACTTTCTGAACTGGAAAGCATCGTCGACCAAGTGATAAACCCATTTCTAGCTTTCAGTCTGTGAAGCGACTGGCGCCAGTGTGGGGTCCCGAAGTACCCAGAGCCCCCAAGACTTGCGCTGCTCTGAGTTTTGGTCTCCGGGGATCTGAGGCCAGGTCCACAAGGGATCACCCTCGCCATACTGAGCCCCTGTGCCCCCTTAGCACCACCACCGTGGAAGACCCCGTGCAAACTCTCAACACATGTGACAGGAGGCATTTACAGGAGCTCTTGCCTCGCGCTGCCACCAGTGAAGAAACCAGAGACGATGTTCTTGGGAAGAGAAGCCTCTGGAGACGATTTACACCCAGCACTTTCAGTTCTTACTGCTATGGAGACAAGTCCTGGTCCCTCACCACGCCTACTCACCCCTCGAGCCACCTCCTCTCTCCCAGCAGGTGCGCCCCACCTGTGCTCCGAGCCTAGCACGTGGCTGACGCTCTGGGAGTCTGCATCGTGTGGTACCCAGACGCTCTCCTACCAGAGCATGCATCCCAGTTGCCAACCTTGCTCTCTCCCTCCCTCCATCCCTTGTGGCTTCTTCCTGCCTGCCTGTGGCTTCCCTGTATCAACTCAACCCCTGTGTGACCCCAGCTCCCTGAAATGAACTTGCCAAGTCCAAGGACAGCACGGGGTGGGGCATCGCCAGTGTCCACACTGACCTCGGAAGTGAGCCCCGCACGCATCTCCCGTGCCTACCCGACTCCTCCGTTCTCCTCTCTGCCCTGCCCCCAGGGCACCTGTCCTTTCCTACACACTCTGATCCTCTGAAGAGCCTTTAGCTCTGTTAATAATATTGTTACAACAGATACATCACATTCCCCTCCTGCCCATCTTTGTGTGCACACTGCGGCAGTGTTAACTGGGTACGCACTGCAGCAAATCTCGCAAGCTTTTCATCCTGCTGAACTGAAACTCTGAACTCACTGGACAGCTCTCCCTTTCCCGTCCCCTCTGCCCCTAGCGCCCACCACACTACCCTTTGCTCCTAAGAGTTTGTCTACTCTGAGTGCTTTGAGTAAAAGTGGCCTGGTGCAATACTCGCGTTTGGGGGCTGGCTTATTTTACTGAACGCTGGGTCTTTGTCGCTGAGCAGGCTTTCCTCTCGTTGCGGCGAGCGGGGACTACTCTGTTGCCTGCACGGGCTTCTCTGCGGAGCTTCTCCTGCTGTGGTTTGAGGGCTGCAGAGCTCAGGCTCAGTAGATGCGGTGCACAGACTCAGCTGCTCTACAGAGTGGCATCTTCCCAGACCAGGGATCGAGCCCGTGTCTCCTGCATTGGCAGGCGGATTCTTTGCCGCTGAGCCCCCAGGGAAGCCCTGTCCTTCCCTTTCAAGGCTGAATTGCCTTCCACAGGCTTCCCTGGGGGCGCAGACGGTGAAGCATCTGCAGTGCGGGAGGCCTGGGTTTGATCCCTGGGTCAGAGAGGTCCCCGGAGAAGGGCGTGGCAACCCACCTGAGCACTCTTGCCTGGAGAATCCCATGGACAGAGGAGCCTGGCAGGCTACAGTCCATGGGGTCACAAAGAGTCGGGCACGACTGCGTGACTAACCCTTCCACTTTCACTTTTTGCCTTCCGCTGTGTGGATGGACCGAGTCGTCTTCATCCATTCATCTGCCAGCGGACGCTAGGGTTGCTCCCACCCCTTGGCGGTTGTGAGTCATGCTGCCATCACATGGGGGGCTGGGGGGGAGGGCAAACACCTCTTTGAGATCCTGCTTTCACTTCTTTTGGGGATGTACCCACAGGTGAGATTGCTGGACCGTAGGATAGTTCTGGTCTTAATTTCCTGAGGACCCTCCACACTGTCTCAAAGCAGCACTGCTTTGCACCCCCATCAATAGCGCACGAGTTCCAGTTTCTCTGCATCCTCAGCAACCTGTCTTATTTTCCTTTATTTTTTTTTTTTGATAGTAGCCACCATAATGGGTGTGAAGTGATACTTTGTGTGCTTTTGATTGGCATTTCCTTGACAATTAGTGATGCTGAGCACCGTTTCATACGCTCATTGCCCATCTGTTTATCTTATTTGAAGAAATGTGTATTCAAATCTTTCGCCAATCTTAATCAGATTTTTTGGTTTTGGATGTTGAGTTGAAAAGTTCTTTCTGTCATCCAGATATGAACTCCTCATCAGAGGCATGGTTTGCAAATATTTTCTCCCCATGTGTAAATTGCCTTTCACCTTATTGATGGTTTCCTTGGCTGCACAGAAGTTTTGGGTTTGCTGTAATCCCCCTTGTTTATTCTCGCTCTAGCGGCCTCTGCTTTTGGTGTCATATGCAAGAAATCATCGCCAAATCCCGTGTCGTCAAGATTTCCCCTGTGTTTTCTTCTAGGAATTTTATAGTTTCAAGTTCAGCGCTTTGATCCATTTTGAGTTACTTTTTGTACGTAATGAAAAGTAAGGTTCCGGGTTCACTCTTTTGCTTGGGGAGATCCGGTTTTCCCCAACCCATTTGTTGAAACGACTGTCCTTTGCTCCATTGCATTGGGTGGTTCAACCAAATGATCTCGTTGAAGATGGTTTGACCACCTATGCAGGGGTGATCTCTGGCTTCTCTACTCTTTCCCATTTGTCTGTGTGTCCGTCTTTCTGCTGTTGCCGCCCAGTTTGTAAGCCTTGCCTTCATCTTTGGTGGTATGCTCCTTAAGCTGCTTCCACTTTTCCTCGAACTTTATTGATTTTGAATGTGTTTTGCTGTGCCAGGTCTTAGTTGCCGCGCGTGGGGTCTCCGGTCTTCGTTGCAGCGTGCTGGGTCTTTATTTGCAGCATGCAAATGCTTAGCTGTGGCATGCGGGATCTAGTTCCTTGACCAGGGATCGAACCCTGGCCCCCTGCACTGGAAGCGTGGGGTCTTAGCCACTGGACCACCAAGGAAGTCCCTTCCTTCAACTCGGAATGAAGCGAGTGCCCTTTAGAGTCAGTGGCCGGTGGTGACCATGGAGACCTGTGCCAAGCACCATCCTAAGTGCCGTCAGGTCACTATCCAGAGTGGAACCCCTCCTGACCTGCCCGCCCATCCCAGGAGCTGAGACACCACCTCCAGGAAGCCCATGTGGATGCAGTCCTCGGCATCCTGTGTCCTGCACATCTCTGTGAGGGTACATTAAGGAACTGAGGGAGAGCCTGATCCAGCCACAGAGTCTCCAGCGAGACGAAGTCACGTTCCACAGGAGATTAGCCATGGGCCCCTGGCGCCCAGACAGCCCCCTTGGGTCCAGACGCCATGGGCGTTTCCCACATGCACCCCAGACGTCTGGAAAGATGACGTAGCCCTGGCAGATTTCGTTATTTCCTTCTCTTAACACCCGGCCCAGTTCATGCCAGTTGGGGACTGAAGGACAAAAGGCCTGTGGAGCAGCCAGTGGGGGTCCTGACAGGCCAGGAGCAGCGATGGGCAGGGCCTCGCTCTGGTGGGGCTTCATCCACGGGCTTCTGAGCATCCCCGGATGCAGCTCTTTCCCGGGAGTCACGGCTCCAGCAGGACTGGGACTAGGAGTTTTCACACCTCCCAGCGAGGCTCCAGAAGGCCACAGGCTGCCCCCGGGGAGGAGCGGGGCCACTGCCTGCAGGGGGCCAGTGGGCAGCCCTCCAGGGGATTGGTTGCAAAATGAGTGCCGATGCTCAAACTCCATAAACCCTACTTTTGTTACTACTTTCCCCAGAACAATGGGAACCCCCTGCTTACTCTTGGCCTTCCAGAAGGAGATCCGGGAACCACCCCTGCAGCCCATATCCACAGATTCGAGCCTTGAGTTTCCTCAGCCGTCACAAGAGTTAGGGAAGGTTACTTGTCATGCCTGTTTTTCGCCTTAAAGGAAAATGCATTAGTCAACCAGGGCCACCATAACGAAGTCCCACAGCCAAGGCAGCTTAGACAGCCCGATTCCCTCTCTCCAGTCCTGGAGGCTGGACCCCCAGGCCTGGGTGTGGGCAGGGCTGGTCCTCCTGAGGCCTCCCTCCCGGGCATGCTGACGGCCGTCTCCTCCCCGTGTCCTCACTGGGTCGTCCCTCTGTGTGTGACTGTGTCCTGAGCTCCTCTTCCTGTAAGAACCCGAGTCCTCTGGGATTAGGGCTAGGGACCTCATTTTGACTCAATCGCCTCTTTAAAGCCTCAGCTCCAGATACAGCCACACTCTGAGGTGCTGGGGGTCAGGACTGCAAGACAGGAATTTTCTTTTTCGTTTTTTGGCAGCACACCACAGCATGCGGAGTCTTAGTTCCCAGACCAGGGATCAAACCTGTGCCCCTATTTCCTGCAGTGGAAGTGCAGAGTCTTAACCGCTAGACCGCCAGGCAGTCCCAAAGGCAGGAATTCTGAGATGACAGAATTGATGCTTTCTAACTGTGGTGTTGGAGAAGACTCTTGAGAGTCCCTTGGACTGCAAGGAGATCAAACCAGTCAATCCTAAAGGAAATCAACCCTGAATATTCATTGGAAGGACTGATGCTGAAGCACCAATACTTTGGCCACTTCATGTGAAGAATTGACTCATTAGAAAAGATCCTGATGCTGGGAAAGATTGAAGGCAGGAGGAGAAGGGGATGACAGAGGATGAGATGGCTGGATGGCATCACCGACTCGATGGACATGAGTTTGAGTAAGCTCCAGGAGATGGTGATGGACAGGGAAGCTTGGCATGCTACAGTCCTTGGGGTCGCAAAGAGTCAGACAAGACTGAGCGACTGAACAATAAAAATTCAGCCCACACAGGGAACTTTCATCTCAGCCACACAGCCAGGGACCCTGCTGTTCCCCGTTCCTGCCCCCTTGCCCAGACTGCTTCTCAGTGCTTGTGGGTTGGAGTCTCTGCAGGCTTCTCCTGGTCCTCCTGCAGGAGCTGCTGATAACATGTGACCAGGCTGGGGATGTCTTTCTCCATCTTCACAGGGCACTGTCTACCCTGCACAGTCATGGGAGGGGAAGAGGAATTAGACAAGCCAGGGCAAAGGCACTCTGGCTTCCCTCTGCAGGTGGGGGCAGGTGGCCAGCACACCCACATGGACTCAGCCGGTGCTTGGTCAGACCCTGGTCACCTGCCAGAAGCTGCTGTGAGCACCTCAAGGAAGTTGCACTGTCATGAGACAGACAGACAGACAGACACTCAAGAAATAACAGGCTGCTTGGCCATCCCTCCAACACAGACCCCTCACATCTGGGGTCCTGGTCCTTGCTGTCCTCCTGTCCAAGTCGAGATGCATGAGCTCAGCCATCTCCCCTCCACCTACCCACGAGAGGGCCCTCCCCTTCTCCTTGGTCCACGGATTGTTTGATAGCTGTTGACTACACCCTGCAGCTTCCCGGTGGCACTAGTGGTAAAGAACCTGTCCGCCAGTGAAGGAGACACAAGAGATGCAGGTTTGACCCCTGGGTTGAGAAGATCCCTTGGAGGAGGGCATGGCAACCCACTCCAGTATTCTGGCCTGGAGACTCCCATGGACAGAGGAGCCTGGCGGGCTGCAGTCCACAAGGTCGCAAAGGGTTGGACGTGACTGAGCGGCTGAGCACTCGTACGCTCTGCATTCTTCACGGATATTACTGTTTATTCCACTGGGATGTCAGCCCCCTGGGTCAGGGGTTGTCCTGCTCATACCCGCTCTCAGTGCCTCGATACCTGTCTGCACGTAGTGGGTGCTCTGTGAATGTACGGGAGCAGGGATGTGTGGGGTGAGCAGTGGGAGGGAAGTCTGATGGAATGTGTTGGGGGAATCCCAGGAAGGCCTCCTGGAGGAAGTGACAACTTCTAGGATGAGTAGGCATTAGTCAGATGGAAAGGTGCAGGAAGGGTGTTCCAGGTGGAGGGAACAGCATGTACAAAAGCCTGGAGTGGGGAGAGGAGGATGGAGGACCTGAAAGACACAAAGTTGGGCTGGAGGGTAGTGGGAGGGTGACCTTGAAGAGCTAAGCACACGTTGCAACACCCACTGCCTCACCAGCCATCCGCGCCTCTGTCTGACCCTGTAGCTCACAGTGGGGCACCCGTAGATTTCTGACACTCACCGCAGCCAGCGCCCTGGCACGTGCCAGCTGCCCACACACCCAGGGTGCGAGAGCCAGAGTCTTCTCACTTCCCCCAAGCAGGTTCTGGGAAATGTCCTTTATCCATTAAAAAAAAAAATTCTTTCTCCTTTCCACATAGTTGGAGTATTTTTTAGGTGTTTCTAAGCTTTAGTGCTTTAAAAACATAAATATTTAAAGATGTTCACCATTTGCCCCATCGATGAAATGCTGAGAGATGTATTCTTAGATCACTTTGTAAATATCAGCAGAGCACCAGAGTCCTGACTCATCCGTGCACCTTAAAGTTTCAACAGTTGGATTCTGTTGTAAGTAGAATTGCTGCCTATTGGAGATACTTTTATTGGGATTGATATCTACCCATCCATCCATTTGTTCATAGATTTATCCATCTGTCCTTCCAATCATCCGCCCATCCAACCATCCATCCATCCATGCATCCATCTATCTATGCAACTATCCATCCACCCTTCCAACCATCCATCTATCCAACCATCCATCCATCCAACCAACCATGCATCCGTTCATGTATCCCTCCACCCATCTATCCATCCCTCCATCCGGCCACCCTTTCGTTCACGGGGGGAGCTGTGGTCCCACTAGAGAACAAGAACTCCCTGCCCTCAAGGAGTTCACAGTCTAGTGGGGAAGACAGACAAAAGGCAGCAATATTTCATACATTTCCAACTGGAAGGTGTGTAATGAAAGAAAAGCCTGGTGCTCTGAGAGTTTATACCAGATGAATCTCACCCAGCTCGGGATCAAGAAAAGACTTTCCCAAGGAAAAACATGTTTAAGGTGGAACCTGAAGGATGGGTAGGAGCTTTCCAGGAAAAAGGTGGAGGAGAAAAGTATTTCAAGGGGTAGAACCAAAAAGGGCAAAGGCCCTGAGGCGGGTGAGCGCTTGGCATGTTCAAGCAACTGAAACAGAGTCAGACTGGCTGAGACAGCACGGTCTAAGGCTGTAGAGACCGAGAGGGCCTCGACCATGCTGTCTTCAAGACCAAATTACGAATGTGGCCTTGATCTTAAGAGCGGAAGAGAGGCCGGGGAAGAACCACAAACAGAGGAGGGCTAGGACTGGGTTTGCTTTTTCAAGTCAAGTTTTAATTGAATATACCATAAGTGGAGAGAAGTGCATGAATCCTAAACAAGCTGATTAGCTCAGGATGCCATAACAAAACACCACAGACCAGGGACCTTGAAGAGTAGAAATCTATTTCTCACATTTCTGAAGGCTGGAAGTCCAAGGTCGAAGTCCAGCAGGGCTGGGTTCTGGTGCGCATTCCCTCCTTGGCTTGCAGATGGCCACCTCTCTGCTGTGGCCTTGCGTGGCCTTTCTTCTGGGTCTGGCGTCCCTACAGGACTAGAGCACCACCCCTGAGGTTAATGACGTCATTCACCCTGAATTCCCTCCTTCATAAGGATTCTATCTCCAAATATATTGTGGCTGGGGGTTAGGGCTTCCACTAACGAATTTGGGAAAGATGCAGTTCCATCCACAGCGGTACAACTCAGTGGACTTTCATAAAGGGAACACACCCAGCTAACTCACATTCAGGGGAGAAAAAGAATGTGACCCCTAGATGCACTTCTTACCCCTTCCCGTCCCCCCACCGCACCGCCAACAGTTGCCATGTCTTCCAACGCCCTGGAACGTTTTGCCTGGTGTTGAATAACGTACCAGTGGAACTGGGCCGCGAATACTCTAGCTTCCAGCTTCTCTGGCTCAGCGTGCGCCGTGAGCCCCATCCTCATATCCCGTGCGTCGTGTAGCTCATTCGTCCCACACCGCATGTTCCTGACCTGCTGCAGGCAGGCGGGCTGCTCTGGGGGCTACCGGGACGGAGATGCTCTGAGTGTTCCATGCAGGGCTTTCGGTGACCGCATGAGGGCGTCTCTGTAGAGAGTGAGACCACCAGGTCAAAGGCATGCGCGGGTGGGGCTCTAGAAGATGACGCCTGGACACTTTCTAAATCGCTCTCTAAGTGACGTCCCCACCAGCACCGGCTATATTGGGGGGACCGGGCAGCCGGGTGAGGAGGCAGCCTGGATCCAGAGGCGAGGGGGCAGTGGTCGAGGGCATTCGGACACAGGAACTGTTGACAGTTTGTAAGCCTTGCCCTCGGGGCTCAGCAGACCTTCCTAATTTCATGAAAGGCCTGCTGTCCCTTAATTATAAAGCGTAGGGGCTCCGCTCCATCTCTGTCTCTTGATCATTTCACTCTTGGAGCCTCGGTTAGGTGTCTGTGGCTGTTGTTGCTGTGATTGTTTGCTAAAAGGCTTAAAATCCTCAAGCCAAGGGGGAAAGCAAGGAGGCGTGCCAGTGAGTTAGCTCTGAGGGAATTATTCCCCATGCTGCTTAGGCCCAATTCGTAGACGTTGATGGGTTGCGGGCGTGCTGTGCGCAGGGCTCTTTTGTGTGATCTGGGGGGACTCACGTGTACACCAGTGGGGCGCTGGCCCAGGCCAGGATGTGGCCCGGGAGCCGTTGAGCCCCGTCTCTTGCAGCTCTGTCACCATGGGGAAGCAGCGGAACCCTGGCTGGAGGTTGAGGAGACCGTGGTCTCGGCACTTCCAAAGGTGGATGGGACCTTGCTTTCTTTGCCCTTTTTGCGAGCTCACTGTGACTCTGGCTCCTGATGACACCCAGACACAGCTTCCCACACAGCTGACGCCGCCACCCAACAAGCTTCTGTCGCTCAAACTCCGGTCCTGTTCATCGTCGAGAAGGTGGCTCCACCTCAGGGCAGCCCCGGCTCATGGCTGGTCCGCTTGCCCTGTAGCCCTTTGGGGACCAGGGAAAGGGGAAGGACAGGACGAGGGAGGAGCCGCATGACCCCACAGATGTCAGGAGACAAGCCCACAGCCACACAGCTGCGTAGACTTTCCAAGCAATAGCGTACGGTGAGTGAGGTCAGATACGTGATCTCCAAAGAAGAAGATTTAGCTTTGGGACCAGGAACCAGTCTTGATCACTCAAGAGCTTTTGTTTAGTAGACTTTTGTTTAAGTCTAAAAAAGGACAGAGAAAGTTTCTGACAGACATAAGAAGGGGGACAAAGAGTGCCCCCCTCGCTAGTCTTCAGCTCAGTTCAGTCGCTCAGTCACATCCAGCTCTTTGTGACCCCATGGCCTGCAGCACACCAGGCTTCCCTGTCCATCACCAACTCCCGGAGCTTACTCAAACTCATGTCCATCGACTCTGTAATGCCATCCAACCATCTCATCCTCTGTCGTCTCCTTCTTCTCCTGCCTTCAATCTTTCCCAGCATCAGGGGCTTTTCCAAGGAGTCAGTTCTTTGCATCAGGTAACCAAAGTATTGGAGCTTCAGCTCCAGCATCAGTCCTTCCAATGAATATTCAGGGTTGATTTCCTTTAGGATTGACTGGTTTGATCTCCTTGCAGTCCAAGGAGTCTCAAGAGTCTTTTCCAACACCACAGTTCAAAAGCATCTATTCTTTGGTGCTCAACTTTCTTTAGAGTCCAACTCTCACATCCATGCATGACTACTGGAAAAACCATAGCTTTGACTAGATGGACCTTTGTTGGTTTTTAATATGCTGTCTGGGTTGGTCATAGTTTTTCTTCCAAGGAGCAAGTGTCTTTTAATTTCATGGCTGCAGTCACCATCTGCAGTGATTTTGGAGGCCCCCAAAATAAAGTATGTCACTGTTTCCATTATTTCTCCATCTATTTGCCATGAAGTGATGGGACCAGATGCCATGATCTTAGTTTTCTGAATGTTGAGTTTTAAGCCAACTTTTTCACTCTCCTCTTTCACTTTCATCAAGAGGGTCTTTAGTTCTTCGCTTTCTGCCGTAAGGGTGGTGTCATCTGCATATCTGAGGTTATTGATATTTCTCCCAGCAATCTTGATTCCAGCTTGTGCTTCCTCCAGCCTGGCGTTTCACATGATGTACTCTGCATGTAAGTTAATATTCACCCTTGACGTACTCCTTTCCTGATTTGGAACCAGTCTCTTATTCCATGTCTGGTTCTAGTTGTTGCTTCCTGACCTGCATACAGGTTTCTCAGGAGGCAGGTCAGGCGGTCCAGTATTCCCATCTCCTTAAGAATTTGCAATAGTTTGTTGTGATCCACACAGTCAAAGGCTTTGGTGTTGTCAATAAAGCAGAAGTGGATGTATTTTTGGAACTCCCTTGCTTTTTTGATGATCTAACACATGTTGGCAATTTGATCTCTGATTCCTCTGCCCTTTCTAAATCCAGCTTGAACATCTGGAAGTTCATAGTTCATGTACTGTTGAAGCCTGGCTTGGAGAATTTTGAGCGTTACTTTGCAAGCATGTGGGATGAGTGCAGTTGTGCAGTAGTTTGAACCTTCTTTGGGATTGGAATGAAAACTGACCTTTACCAGTCCTGTGGCCACTGCTGAACTTTTCAAATTTGCTGGCATATTGAGTGTAGCACTTTCACAGCATCATCTTTTAGGATTTGAAATAGCTCAACTGGAATTCCATCACCTCCACTAGCTTTGTTCATAGTGATGCTTTCTAAGGCCCACTTGACTTCACATTCCAGGATGTCTGGCTCTACGTGAATGATCATACCGTCATGATTATATGGGTCATGAAGATCTCTTTTGTATAGTTCTGTGTATTTTTGACACCTCTTCTTAAAATCTCCTGCTTCTGTTCAGTTCAGTTCAGTTGCTCAGTCGTGTCCGACTCTTTGCGACCCCATGTATCACAGCATGCCAGGCCTTCCTGTCCATCACCAACTCCCAGAGTTCACTCAAACTCATGTCCATCGAGTTAGTGATGCCATCCAGCCATCTCATCCTCTGTCGTCC
>SJYR01001064.1:338277-378572 GCA_006410655.1 Kobus ellipsiprymnus
TCCCTTAAATCTATTTCTCACTTCCACTGTATAATCATAAGGGATTTGATTTAGGTCATACCTGAATGGTCTAGTGGTTTTCCCTACTTTCTTCAATTTCAGTTTGAATATGGCAATAAGGAGTTCATGATCTGAGCCACAGTCAGCTCCTGGTCTTGTTTTTGTTGACTGTATAGAGCTTCTCCATCTTTTGCTGCAAAGAATATAATCAATCTGATTTTGGTATTGACCATCTGGTGATGTCCATATGTACAGTCTTCTCTTGTGTTGTTGGAAGAGAGTGTTTGCTATGACCAGTTTGTTCTCTTGACAAAACTCTGTTAGCCTTTGACTTGCTTCGTTTTGTTCTCCAAAGCCAAGTTTGTCTGCTACTGCAGGCTTCTCTTGACTTCCTACTTTTGCAAGGCCTTTTAGCAAGGTCTTATATACTTTTATCAAACCCACTCGCACAACATACATCTTAAATTAACAAGATTCAGTTCAGTTCAGTTCAGTTCAGTCGCTCAGTCGTGTCCGACTCTTTGCGACCCCATGAACCACAGCACGCCAGGCCTCCCTGTCCATCACCAACTCCCAGAGTTCACTCAGACTCACGTCCTTCAAGTCGGTGATGCCATCCAGCCATCTCATCCTCGGTCGTCCCCTTCTCCTCCTGCCCCCAATCCTTCCCAGCATCAGGGTCTTTTCCAATGAGTCAACTCTTCGCATGAGGTGGCCAAAGTATTGGAGTTTCAGATTTAATGTCATTCCTTCCAAAAACCACCCAGGACTTCTCTCCTTTAGAATGGACTGGTTGGATCTCCTTGCAGTCCAAGGGAATCTCAAGAGTCTTCTCCAACACCACAGTTCAAAAGCATCAATTCTTCAGCGCTCAGCTTCTTCACAGTCCAACTCTCACATCCATAAATGACCCCTGGAAAAACCATAGCCCTGACTAGAAGGTCTTACCAGACTCACTCCCACAGTGTAACAAGATGTTACCTTGAGATAACAAGATTAGTTAGAAGGTTCTTGTTAAAGAGAAACCTGTCCTGGAGCAAGACACATTGTTATATTGACTAAGACAAAGCAATGTAGAAAAAAATCTCTCCTTTTCTCCTTGAGAGCCCCAGAGCACTTTCTCCTTCTCAAGGGCTCCAGACCCTTTTCTCCTCCTTGGGGACTCTGGACTTCTTATCAATCTACCCAGGAACTGACTCACTCACAAGAACACATTCCCTTCCACCCTGCCCCCTTTTTGTGGGGAGACAGGAGGGTGACCTGAGATAAGAAGCCCTTCTTGAATGAACAATGCAAAGAAATAGAGGAGAACAATAGAATGAGAAAGACTAGAGATCTCTTCAAGAAAAATGGAGACATCAAGGGAACATTTCATGCAAGGATGAGCACGACAAAGGACAGAAATGGTAAGGACCTAACAGAAGCAGAAGAGATTCAGAAGAGATGACAAGTATACACAGAGGAACTATACCAAAAAAAAAAAAGGTCTTAATGTTTGGGATAACCAGGATAGTGTGGTCACTCACCTAGAGCCAGACATCCTGGAGTGTGAGGTCAAGTGGGCCTCAGGAAACACTGCTAGCAACAAAGCTGGAGCCAAGTCCAGGAGATGGTGGAGGACAGGGTGCCATCCACGGGGTCACAAAGAGACGGACAGGACCTCGCAACCGCCCAACAAGAGGGTGACCAGATGTCCC
This sequence comes from Kobus ellipsiprymnus, assembly GCA_006410655.1. Taxonomy (NCBI): domain Eukaryota; kingdom Metazoa; phylum Chordata; class Mammalia; order Artiodactyla; family Bovidae; genus Kobus; species Kobus ellipsiprymnus. The sequence goes on from SJYR01001064.1 coordinate 339,975, forward strand.
CTCAGCGCATCTGCTCATGTGATAATGACAGAGAGGATGGATGAGTGGGTTTCACTGCCTTCCCAATTTGCATTTTAGCAAAAATAAGATGAAGCTGAAGACAGGACTCTGGGGAGCAGAAAGAGCGACGGGAAACTGCGCCCGCTCGTCTGTGCCTTTGACCCTGGATTTGAAGTCAGAGGAGATGGCTCGAGTCTGGGCCCCTCTGCCGCACTTCAGTCGTCTGGTCTCAGCGGAAGGATGGAGGCAGGGCGGGGATGCTGCGGACGGAAAATGGCACAAGAGAGTGAACTGGGACAGCACGAGGGCCAGCTCCGCTCCTTCTGGGCCTGGGAGCCGGGGGCAGAGCCGGGTGCCTTCCCACGGCAGCTTCCTTCACCTTCCTGCATGGTTTTTTGTCCAGCTGTCAGGTCGGCGGACAAATTGAAGGGGATCAAGGCCCAGGCCAGGCTGGCAGTGCCCTGGACGTTGCGGGCAAAGAAGAAGCAGACGGGGCCTGTGATGTGCAGTCTCTGTGGTGTTCTGTTAGTGATCAGGACATTTCTGAACAGCGGCCTCTGCCCTCTGAGCCTACTGCCTGCTCCATCACTGCCTTTCACACTGTACATCTGACTTTCTTTTCCTGGTCTTTCTTCCCCACTAGAATACCCGCCACTGTGGGCAAGGACTTTTGTCTGATTCACTGCCTGTTTCCCTAGAAAGATGTGTGTGTGTGCGTACTAAGTTGCTTTAATCATGTCCGACTCTTGTGACCCCACGGACTGTAGCCCGCCAGGCCCCTCTGTCCATGGGATTCTCCAGGCAAGAATACTGGAGTGGGTTGCCATGGCCTCCTCCAGGGGATCTTCCCAACCCGGGGATCGAACCCGCATCTCTTAAGTCTCCATCATTGGCAGGTGGGTTCTCTACCATTAGCACCACCTGGGAAGCCCCTCTAGAAAGATGCCTGGTGCCAAATCCTTGTCCAACAGATGAATTAACACATGGGCCCAGGTGTGTCTTGGGTCCTGATGCAGGGAGAGGGGTGTGGCTGCTGTATAAAGTCATAACAAGGATGTGTTTCCTTGAAAGTACCCCCCCACCACCCAACCCCAGGAGATGGAACAGCACCCCCCACTGGAGCATAAAAGCTTATTCTATAGGATTCAAAAGCACTTCTTTTTAAACTCTGAACCTGTTCCCACTTGAATGAAGCTGTTTGCGGGTAAAACGGTATCTCTATGCCCCTCCCCTCACCCAAGCCCCCTTGTTTCCTGCAGTTGCCAAGGGCAGACCCATCCCTCTGCTTGCAAGACACTCTCCTCCACCTGCTTCATGAAATCCCAGCTCCTGTGACCAGGACCAGCTTCAGAATTAGTGGGGCCCATTCCAGAGTGAAAATCCCAGGTTTTGTTCAAAAATGATGAAGAATTTTAAGATGGCAACAGGGGAGAATTCAAGCCAGGGGCCTGAAGGCCTGTGCGGAATGCACCCCCAGAATGAAATCCACAGGACGCCTGGCTGGTGCCACCCGGCAGCCTCTCGTGGGCGGCACTGGGCCGGGCCACAGGCTCCCCATGCTCCCTGGCTCTTTCTGCTCTGGACTGTGCCCACCCTTGCCCATCCTGCCCGTCCGTGTTTGAGGAATGAGCCAGGTGGCCTTTGGCGCTGCTCACTTGCAGGTCGCCCTCCTCCTAGGACAAAGAGGTGTGGGGCTTCCTGGCTGTGGACTCGGCTGGCATGCAGGGAATGAGTGGAGGAGACTCGGTTCCTTTTGGGTGGGAGCGTTTCTGTTTCTAGACTCTGCTCTGACCCGTGCCCCATGATGTTTGGGGGCGGCTGCCTGCTCGCCCGGATCCTGTGTGACCATATGGGTCAGATGTGGAAGCTTTGAGTCCCAGCTCATTCATCGCTGGAGGAACCTACCTGTCTGACGAAGCCCCAGAGTAATCAGGAGACTGAGGACCAACTGGAGCCCTGAAGCCCACCCCTGTTGTGTTTATGCCATACGTCAATTACCCTCTTGGTCATCTGTTCAGAAATATTTATGGAGGGTCTGCTAAGTGCTGGGCTCGGAGCCAGTGCTGGGGACACGGCTGTTAACGAGACCACTGTGGGATCCGCCGTGAGGAGGCTTCTCTTATGGCGGGTCGGGCACGCCTGGAGCCCAAGGACTTGTCAAGTACCTCTGTATTAAGTGCTGTGACGTCAATGGTATTGTTCCCATGGGTGGCAGGGAGACCTGTCCTCACTGGGGGGCTGGAGAGGACTTCTTGGAGGAGGTGTCCCAGTCGTTACTTCATTCATTCATTCAATAAACATGGAGAAGAGCCAGATCCGCACAGGCCTGCGTGGTGGAGGTTTCACCATGATCAGAAGAGCACGCGTGCTCTCACACACTTTGGGGTGGCGAGGGAGACGAGGAAGACCCCCTCCTCCCCACGGACAGGGGCATGCAGAAAATGTGAGGCAGGGAGGGGCATTCTGAAGGCAAATAAATCAGGGAGAGCATTGCATTCGAGGAGCAGGACTCCAGAGGGGCCAGCAGGAGATGCCCTGTGTTCTTCCCACAGGCCCTTCAAACCTTGGTGTACTGGAGCTGGCTTACCCCGTTCATGCCCACTCACCCTTGCTCACACCTGCACACACTCATACCTGCTTACATCCACCACACCTGCTCACCCTCACTGTCACCTGCTCACAAGAGCCAACTCTCTGTGTCTCTTCCCACCTCTGCATTCGGAGACGTCATATGGAACCTTGAACTCAGCAGCAGTGGGAATGTTTACACGCGGTCATCAGCAAACACTGTAAATCAGGCCTGATCCGTTTGGTTCCAGGAGCCCGTTTGCCACCCACCACTGTCTGCGACTGGTGTTCCTAGTGCCCAGGGGATTCTCGGGCTGGCCCCGTGACTTTCTGGTCCCTGTCAGAAAAAAAGCTTTCCCAGCCCTGTTGAGTCACAAAAACACAGTCTCATGAGGTTAATTAAAGTGTCCGGTCCCTTGTGAGATTTCACTAACCTCAACCCGCCTCTGCTTTCTCTCATTTCCCTCGGGCCTCCCCCACCCCTGGGGCCCCTGGCTGGGCTTGTACGTGAAGCTAACTCTTTAGGCTGTCTTTGTGGGTTTGGGGCCCTGGTGTAATGAAAGCGTCCCACTCAGACCACCCCCCACCCCTGTAGATACACGGGGTCTCGCAACTCCTGGCCAGCTCCCTCCCAAGGGCCCATTTCCGGTCCACAGGACACTCTCTGACATCCTCACCCCACTCAAGCCCTGCTGCCCAGGACATTCCAGCCAAGCTCTTGCCAGAGACGCCTTGAAGCACAAGTCGGGCTCTGGGCCACCCTCCCCCCAGTCTAGTGGCCTGACCACGCCCCCCGTGGGGCCTCCTCATTGTGACCCCTCAGCCATGGTCGAGGGGTCACCTCTTCACTCAGACAGCCTTCTCCCAGGACGCCCTCTGTTCCTGCTCACAGTAACTTCAGCCCTCTTCCAGCCTGTGGGACGGTGTCCCCCTGGGTGTCCCCAAGCTGTCCTGGTCACCTCCTTGGCGAGTGATGGAGCACGTCGTTAGTCTAAATTAGAACAAGGCGCACTGAAAGGCTCGATGATTCCGAGAAGCCAAGGGCGGCCCTCACAGGCGAGGCCGTAGTCTACTCCAGGAGGGTTTGCTGCTCCCAACTTACTGCTGGTCTGTTTATCAGAGGGCGCTTTGCACCAGGCGTGGCCTTGACCTCTTCCTTTACACACATGTCAACCCTGTGGGAATTAGTATTTATGTTTCAGAGAAGTCAAATGGTTCACACAGCTCCTGAGGGAGAGCGGGATTCAAACCTTGATCTTCCAGTTTCCCCGGTTAGGGTTTACCCTCACCCTGATGCTGGGAGAGATCGAAGGCAGGAGGAGAAGGGGATGACAGAGGAGAATGAGGTGGCTGGATGGCATCACCGACTCGATGGACATGGGTTTGGGTGGACTCCAGGAGTTAGTTGGTGATGGACAGGGAAGCCTGGCATGCTACAGTCCATGGGGTCACAAAGAGTCAGACAGGACGGAGCTGCTGAACTGAACTCACCGTGTCACCATGGTCGAGGACAGTGATGGGACATCCTGCTTAAAGCTGAGACCCTCCGCTTCATTGTCAGTTGCACTGTTGGTGTCTCTTGGGCCCCACTGGGCACAAGGAAGTCCCATCTTCACGGGGCTCTTCTGACCTATATTTTATCCCCTACATTTTCTTTTTCAAGCTATATATAAATTTTAGTTTTTAGAATAGGGAGGGGTTTTTGTTGTTGTTGTTAGCTCTATCAGAAGAGATTAAACAGAGACAGAATGGAAAACCAAGTATATTTTAAAATAAACCAACAGCTTGGTTCACATTCTCCCCCGGAACCTGCGTCCGTTTTAAGCACCCTCGTTATTTTTAATGCATCCACGTCCTTGGCCCGCTCACCCGCTCGGTTTTCCCATGTTAATCGTCTGCAAAGTCCCAGCGGGGAGATTTATCCAATGCTGGCCAGCAGCTGGGCGAGGCCCCTAGAGCCGGCCCTTGCCCAGGGAGGCTTCAGAGACGGGAAGTGGGAGCCCGTGAAACTGTGGGCTCTGCACACCGTGCTGCCCTCGCCACACCCCCCAGCGGCACTGACATCGAAAGCCAGGAGCGTGTGAACCAAATTCCAGAGGCTGCTCCGAGTATTTTAAAACCCAAGCTGCCGTCACGTGAGAGCTTGTTCCCCCAAAAGACTGGATGTCAGAAGAAGCGAGGAGACGGAATCAAGCCCAGGTGCGCCTTCACGGCCCTTTGACACTTCATCTCTCTTTGAGGCAGAATTCCAGGGAAAAGCAAGGGTTTCTGAGACTGGACCATGCATGGCTTAAGGGTGGTCAAGACCCCTGCTTTCCTCTGTGACCCTTTCAGATTGGGCTCAGCTTCTGACTTGTTATTTTTCGGTTGCTCAGTCTTGTCCGACTCTTTGGGACCCCATGGACTACAGCACGGCAGGTTCCCCCATCCTTCACTATCTCCCAGAGTTTGCTCAAACTCATGTCCACTGAGTCAATGGTGTCATCCAACCACCCGCCCCTTGCTATTCTTTGGAACTCTGCATTCAGATGGGTGTATCTTTCCTTTTCTCCTTTGCCTTTTGCGTATATCCCTCGTACAGAGTAGTTACTCAGTAAACATGTATTGACTGAACTGAGGCAGGAATGGCCCGAGAGACCAGCCCCAGTTTCTTCTTTACCCACATTTGGACATGTTCACACTTGGCAGGTGGGGTGGGCAGAATGGTGACCTACCCAAGATGCCAGTGCCGATCTCCAGCACCTGTGGATGCCCTTCATTATGGGTCAAGGTTACAAGTGGAATAGAGCCTGCTGATCAGCTGACCCTGGGGTGGTGGTTGGGGGCGATTATTCTAGACGATAAGATTGGGACCAATGGAATCCAGGGTCCTTCAGTGCAGAAAGAGGAGGAGGCAGGAGGGCGGATCAGAGCCAGAGAAAGTGTGACGATGGGGGCAGGGTTGCAGTGAAGCGTGGCTGACTTTGAAGGTGGAGGCAGGGGCCACAAGCCAAGAATGCAGAGCCTCCAAAAGCCAGAAAAGGCCAGGAACCAAATTCAGGCTTGATTTTAGCCCAGCAAGGCCCATCTCAGGCTTCTGACATCCAGAGCTATCAGCTATTCAATGCGCATTGTGTTATGGTGACTTGATACAACAGCTGCAAGAAGCTCACGCTGCACTAGGAATTAAAAGGAAAGATGTCCTGAGGCTTCAGCACTGAGTATATGCCCCAGGGAAGCCCACCCCCACCCTCAGGAGCTGGCCAGTCTGAGGGCACCTGCATTAAACCAAATTGAGTCTTTTTCTGGATAGCGTGTCTTCTCAAATGCTAATACACATGACGAGTGCCCACAGCAAAGGTGCGGTGCAGACATGCCCACAGTTAAATGACCAGGGGACACTTTGCTTGGGGACGGGGTCACTTTGCTTTCCTCCGAGGTAGGGACCAGCACTGAAATGGCCTGGTGGCTGCCAGCACCAGGGCTTAGGGAGGTCGGCTTTTGTTCTCTCTGGACATGGAGTCACAGCCTCATGCCCAGACGGCAAGACGACGCAGCTGGGAAGATCTGTTTATTTTAAGAAATGCCAAATATTTAAACCATCACTAGATGGCTTAAAATAATAAAGGCTCTGTTAATGAATTCATGTAGAACTTTCTTTCCCAGCATCTTCATAGGAGTGTGTGTCTCTGCCCCAGGCTGTCTGTGGGCTGAGAGTCAGAGAAAGACAGTGGCTGCTAGAAGGAAGAGGAGGAAGGAGACAGGGCTGCAATTAGTTTGTGCTTTAAGTTTGGGGTTGTCCAGCAGACAGAGACTGTTCAAAAGAACACAGGTGGGTGAGTTTAACCCATCTGTACTATTCAGGACTGTTTGGGTTATAAGTGAAAGAATACCGGCCTCAGGCATAGCTGGATCCAGGGGCTCGGGGTCTCCAAAGCGCCATCTTCCTCTGTGTGTTGGTTCTGCTGTCCTTTGGGCCCACCCAGAGGAAGATTCTCTTGGCGACCACATGGCAGGCACACCTCCTGACCTCCACCTTGTACAGTTCCAGGAGACGGAGAACATTTGTCCCTTGGGCCTTCCCGCAAGAGCTCCCAGGTTCGCTCTGAGGGTGCTGACTTGGTTTGGGTCTATGATCATTCTTGAATGAGTCACCATGAGTCACCATGGCCTGGGGGTGCTAAGCTGTGACGGGGCAGAGGCTGACTCTTGTGGCCACTCCCGGAGTCCCGGCTCAGGGCGTGGGGGAGCGCAGAGGGGACGTCCACTGACCCTGAACCTTGTAGGCTGAGGAACAGTAGTGGTTCCTCAAGGAAAACCAGACTGTCAGTAGCAAAAGAGGGAACAGAAGCTGGCCTAGGACACTCACGTGGGAGGCTGGGTCCACCCCTAGAAAATAGCTTCTCTTCAGGGTCCCTCAGACTGTGGCCAAAAGAAATACGATGACCCGATTTCTCAGGCCTGACAGGTACACCTTGTACAGTTCCAGGAGACGGAGAACATTTGTCCCTTGGGCCTTCCCGCAAGAGCTCCCAGGTTCGCTCTGAGGGTACTGACTTGGTTTGGGTCTATGATCATTCTTGAATGAGTCACCATGAGTCACCATGGCCTGGGGGGTGCTAAGCTGTGACGGGGCAGAGGCTGACTCTTGTGGCCACTCCCGGAGTCCCGGCTCAGGGCGTGGGGGAGCGTAGAGGGGACGTCCACTGACCCTGAACCTTGTAGGCTGAGGAACAGTAGTGGTTCCTCAAGGAAAACCAGACTGTCAATAGCAAAAGGCAGGGAATAGAAGCTGGCCTAGGACACTCACGTGGGAGGCTGGGTCCACCCATAGACAATAACTCCTCTTCAGGGTCCCTCAGACTGTGGCCAAAAGAAATACAATGACCCGTATTTCTCAGGCCTGACAGGACAGACTGTCAATAGCAAAAGGCAGGGAATAGAAGCTGGCCTAGGACACTCACGTGGGAGGCTGGGTCCACCCATAGACAATAACTCCTCTTCAGGGTCCCTCAGACTGTGGCCAAAAGAAATACAATGACCCGTATTTCTCAGGCCTGACAGGTTGGCTCTCTGTTAGGGGCCTCATGGATACTATCTGCTTTAATTCTCGCAACAACCCTGGGAGGTCAGGGTTCACGGCCCGCCTCCTGGTTTACAGAGACGGAAACTGAGGTCCAGAGACATCCGTTCTGACCCAGGACCCCAAGTTCTTAGCCACCGACATGACCTGCGTCTCTTCTGAGCTGCATCTGCCCAGTGGGGCCACTCTGCATAGAAACCCAGGCTCAGCTACTCATGGATACTATCTGCTTTAATTCTCGCAACAACCCTGGGAGGTCAGGGTTCACGGCCCGCCTCCTGGTTTACAGAGAAGGAAACTGAGGTCCAGAGACATCCGTTCTGACCCAGGACCCCAAGTTCTTAGCCACCGACATGACCTGCGTCTCGTCTGAGCTGCATCTGCCCAGTGGGGCCACTCTGCATAGAAACCCAGGCTCAGCTGACGCCCGGGTCAGCGCCGGGTGAGTCCCGTGGCCAGAGCAGCCTCCACTGGGGAGCAGGACCTGGCCCACACATTGGTCTCTTGACTCATATACAGAGGCAGGAACACCAGGGGGCCACCAGTGACCCGCACGGGTATCTGAGGCGGCAGGGAGGGGGCAGACGGATGCAAGGACTCCCTGCTGAATTGCCAGGCTCCCCTGACAGAGGAGGAGCACCTGAGGGTCAAAGTTAGAGAGAAAACAACAGAAAAAATAAACTTCAGCTCAGTTCAATTCAGTCTCTCAGTCGTGCCTGACTCTTTGCGACCCTACAGACTGCAGGATGCCAGGCTTCCCTGTCCATCACCAACTCTCAGAGCTTACCCAAACTCATGTCCATTGAGTCAGTCATGCCATCCAACCATCTCATCCTCTGTCGTCCCCTTCTCCTCCTGCCTTCAATCTTTCCCAGCATCATTTACCCTAAGTCAATGGTAAATCCCTCCTTAGGGCCCCTTCACATTCTACCCCAGGTCTCTGACACCATGTTGCACCAGGATGATTATATGTCTTCTCATGTCTGAGATGTCCCTAAGGCAGGGAACAGCTTCTTCTCTCTATAGCCTCCCATTTAGTGCAATGCCTGGAACACAGAAGGTGGTCAGTAATCCTTCGTTTGATGAATGATGGATGGACAGATGGGTGGGTGGATAGATGGATGGATGGGTGGGTGGATGGGGAATNAGTTTACATTCTTAGCAACAGTGTTCCCTTTTCTCCATACCCTCTCCAGCGTTTATTGTTTGTAGACTTTTTGATGATGGCCATTCTTACTGGTGTGGGTGATACCTCATTATAGTTTTGATTTGCATTTCTCTAATAATTAGCAATGTTGAACATCTTTTAATGTGCTTTTTGGCCATCTGTGTGTCTTCTTTGAAGAAATGTCTACTTAGATCTTCTGTCATTTTTTGATTTTTTTTTGTTTTTAATATGTTGAGCTATATGAACTGTTCGTGTCATTTGGAGATAAATTCCTTAACAGTCTGCTTCATTTGCAAATATTTTCTCTCACGTGGGTTGTTTTTTTTCATTTTGTTTTTGGTTTTCTTTGCTATACAAAAGCATTTAAGTTCAATTAGGTCCTTTTTTTTTTTTTTTATTTCCTTTAGGAGGTGGATTATAAAGAATCTTGCTGTGATTTTTGTCAAAGAGCATTCTGCCTGTGTTTTCCTCTAAGAGTTGTATAGCTTCTTGTCTTATATTTAGGTCTTTAATCCGTTTTGAGTTTACCTTTGTGTATGGTGTAAGGGAGTGTTCAAATTTCATTCTTTTATAAAATGTCCAGTTTTCCCAGCACCACTTATTGAAGAGACTGTCTTTTCTCCATTGAATATTTTTGCCTCCTTTGTCAAAGATAAGGTGCCCATAAATGTGTGGGTTTGTCTCTGAGCTTTCTATCTTGTTCCATCGGTCTATATTTCTAGTTTTATACCAGTACCATACTGTCTTGATGACTGTAGCTTTGTAGTATAGTCTGAATCCAGGAACATTGATTCCTCAAGTTCCATTCTTCTTTCTCAAGATTGCTTTGGCTATTCAGGGCTTTTGTGTTTCCATATGAATTGTGAAATTTTTTGTTCTAGTTCTGTGAAGGATGCTATTGACAATTTGATAGGGATTGCATTGAATCTATAGTTTGCTTTGGGTAGTATAGTCATTTTCACAATATTGATTCTTCCAGCCCAAGAACATGGTATATCTCTCCATCTATTTATGCCATCTTTGATTTCTTTCATCAGTGTTATAGTTTTCTGCTTACAGCTCTTTTGTCTTTTTTATATTTATTTCTTTAATTAATTTATTTATTTGGCTTCACCAGATCTTCCTCGCAGCATGCAGAATCTTTGGTTTCGGCATGCAAACTCTTAATTGCGGGACGTGGGATCTCGCTCCCTGACCAGGGAGGGTACTCGGGGCTCCTGCATTAGGAGTGTGGGGCCTTAGCCCCTGGACCATCAGGCAAGTTCCACAATCTCAAAATTTCCAATAGTTTTTTACAAAAGGCCCGCATTTTCATTTTCCTCTAAGTGCCATCAATTATGTCTTTGACCCACGATGCCTGCAATATTTGCTATCTGGTCCTTTAGAGGAAAAGTTGTCCAGTCCTGGTCTGGAAAATAAGATAGACACCCAACTCGGGGCAAATTCAAGGTAGAAGTGTTTCATGCCATCTGGGAGGGCNTCATTTTCCTCTAAGTGCCATCAATTATGTCTTTGACCCACGATGCCTGCAATATTTGCTATCTGGTCCTTTAGAGGAAAAGTTGGCCAATCCTGGTCTGGAAAATAAGATAGACACCCAACTCGGGGCAAATTCAAGGTAGAAGTGTTTCGTGCCATCTGGGAGGGCAGACATGGTGTGTCTAGAGCTCAAAGAGCAGAGAAATCCCTCCAAGCCAAGGGACCCAGAAAGTTCTATGGGCCCTTGGCACTGCGGCATCAGAGTTTGGGTGGGGAGACAACTGTGCACGGAGAACAAGGTCAGCCTGGGCACTGCTGTGCCAAGAGAGAGTCACCCTTCCTTCTTCCCTGATCATTGCAGTGTCCATAACCAACATAAATTATTCATTGTACAAGAAGAAGGAAGCAATTACACACTGATTTCCGCCCACCTCCCCCTGCATTATTTTGCCGTCACAGCCACAAGCCGGGTGGCCTCTACTACAGGAAAGAGGACTGTCAGGACTACTGCTTTTGTGGACAGATCTGGACAAGGGTTACACATCAGAAGAGGGAAAAAAAATCTCTAGAAGATGGACAGGGAGCAAAGACAATGCAAACTGTCTGTAGAAAAAGAGTTTCCACATAAGCAATTTTTTCAGTGTTGGGGCTTTTGCATCTAATGGAACATAAATTTAAAGGAGTGAAGCAAGAGCCAGAACAGCCCAAGCAGTGGGCAGTGGCCCAGGCCCAGCAGAGTGTGTGCTGCTTGGTCAATATTTGCTGAACTGACCAATGCATTGTCCTGGCTGCATCCCAGACCAGGAAGCGGCAAGACAACAGGATTCAGTGGCCACAGCTTCCTCTCTGCATCCAAGCGGCCTAATGCAGGGGTGTTAGGGGACCCTGTGCTCTTAGACAGTCTGCTGGTTAGAGCAGGGCAAGACCTCACTGGCTGAGCCTCCCTGCCCCCATGAGTTCCCGAGAGAGCCACGCACAGAGGGACAGTGGCAAGGGGGAAATGGGTCCCCCTTCCAGCCAGCCAAGGGCTCTGGCCCCCACAGAGCTTCCTGGCAGCCGCATGGGAGCAGGAGTGTTAGGTGCAGATCCACAGGAAGCTTGTGTCCAGGGTGCAGATTGCATCGCCGGGTTAGGAGGCCAGCCGAGGGCTGAGCTTGTGAAGGGCACACAGGGGCAAGTCTTTCTGCCAGTTAGGACCTTTTCACTCATGACGACTGCTGTGTGCACGTCCTGGGGCCACTGCCAGAACAAACGGCCACAAGCGGGGGCTCAAACAACAGGAAGTTATTGTCTCGGGATTCTGGAGGCCAGAAGTCCAAAATCAAGGTGTTGACAGGGCCCTACTCCCTGCAGAGGCTCCAGGGGAGGGTCTTCCTGCCTCTTTCAGCTTCTGGGGGCCCCGAGCCTCCCAGGACCTGTGGCTGCATCCCTCGGCCTCTGCCTCTTGTCACCGCGTTGCCGCCTCGTCTTCTCCTGGGTCTGGCCCCTGTGTGTCCTCTCATAAGGACACCTGACATTGGACAATCTAGGCTGACTTCACCTCCAGATTCTTAATTATATCCTCAAAGACCCTTATTCCAAATAAGGTCCCATTCACAGGTCCCAGGGGTTAGGATGTGCACACATCTTTTGGGGGACATCATTCGGTCCATGCCCCTGCCCACCGGTGACTGAGGCATGGCCAGTAACTCTTTCTCTTGGGAATGAAGAGAGAAAGGGCTGTGGACCCTCCCCGTACTCTGCCCTGCACCAGTTCTGACGTATGACTGGACCTAGTTTTCGACCTGTTTTCTCTCCCGGAGCCCAGGAGCCCTGTCTCAGGCATGTTCGCAGTCCAGCATCTCGGGCAATGAGTGGTGCTTTGCTGGCGCTCAGCACACACCTGCTCAGTGAACGAGTGAATGAGTAAGTGAGCAACGTGGAAGACTCCTTCCCCCTCCTCCAGTGCCCTTTGGTCCTGATACCGATACTCGTGTCCAACTCCGTGAGACCTCATGGACTGTAGCCCGGCAGGCCCTTCTGTCCATGGAATTCTCCAGCAAGAATACTGGAGGGGGTTGCCATTTCTTCCTCCAGAGGATCTTCCCAACCCAGGGATCGAACCTGCGTCTCTTGCATTGCAGGCAGATTCTTTACCACTGAGCCACCAGGGAAGGTGACCCCTTCAAGCACAGGCAAATTCCCATCACAGTTCAATTTCTCTGTAAAAACTGTGTATTTTTGTGAGTGCCACGCTGTAGTGGCAAACATGAGAAACTAATGCTTTAGAGGAACCTTGACCTTCGCGACAGAGCACGGGGTTGTTCCCCACAGCAGTACTTACTCTTTTTACTTGGTCTTTAACATCTAGGTCTGTGTCATTGATTTCTCAGGAGGACACTTACAAATGTAATATCGAGATCTGAAATTTAAATCCACACACATCCAGCTATTTAATCTCAGTGAAACACACATCTAAGCGGCTCAGTCACGCACTAAATGGTGCGGGGAGGGCGACGGCGCCCACTCCAGTGCCCTCGCCTGGAGAACCCCAGGGACAGGGGGCCTGGTGGGCTGCAGTCCATGGGGTCGCTGGGAGTCGGACACGACTGAGTGACTTAGCAGCAGCAGCATGTAATGGTTAACATGGCTGATTTTCATGCAGATGCTGGAGCTTTGTATTATTAAAATGGCCACATTTACTGTCATAAAAAAGGTGTGACCTCAGGAGACACGACAAGAACACAGCGACAGTGGTCCGGTGTGTAAGCGCCACCAATCAGGGATCGTGGTCAGCTTCTGGCGGCTGCTGACTCCTCAGCATCTAGGGTCTAGTATCCAGGAGCTCTCAACGCAGGTTTGTTGAAAGAGCAGTTTCCCTGTCCTTCCTTTTTTTTTATCAGCAGAAGGAAGTCTTTTTACTTGGTGACATCTCATTTTCACTTCAAGAAAAGGGGACATAGAACTCCCCCTGAGGTTCCCGCTTGTTTGCCCGCATCAGGGTTCCGCTTCTATCTTTTAAAACCTACCAACGAACCAGAAGCAATTAGCGCACCTGGCTACCTAAGTCTTGGCTTCTAAATGTCTTTCTCCACTGCAAGGAATCAGGGCTTCTCAGAGAGCCTGCGGATTCCAGCGCTGGGCCCGGCAAAGCACACAGTGAGGCCAGGCAAGGACGCGCTCTAAGGTGAGGAGGGAGATAGAAAGACACAGGACAGGACTCTCGATGCCGACCACAAGAGTGGCGAGGCTCAGACTCGTCAGCCCCCACCCTGCCTTAAACAGCTAGAAAACCTTTTAAATCTATGACGCATACAACTAAATCCCTTTGCTATATACCTGAAACTAGCGTGACACTGTAAATCCACTTTACTCCAATATAAACTATTTTCAAAAAACCTGGGAAGCAGTGCCTTTCACATGCTGGACAACAGGCAGCTCAAGACTGTGAAAGTGAAAGTCGCTCAGGCGTGTCCGACTCTTTGCAACCCCGTGGACTATACCACCCATGGAATTCCCCAGCCCAGAATATTGGCGTGGGTACCCTTTCCCTTCTCCAGGGGATCTTCCCAACCCAGGGATCTCCCACATTGCAGGCAGATTCTTTACCAACTGAGTTATCAGGGAAGGCCCGATATCTTCAGAACTCTGATTCCTCGTAATAAGGAAGTAATAAGGAGAAGGCAATGGCACCCCACTCCAGTACTCTTGCCTGGAAAAGCCCATGGATGGAGGAGCCTGGTAGGCTGTAGTCCATGGAGTCGCTAAGAGTCAGACATGACTAAGCGACTTCCCTTTCACTCTTCACTTTTATGCCTTGGAGAAGGAAACGGCAACCCACTCCAGTCTTCTTGCCTGGAGAATCCCAGGGACGGGGGAGCCTGGTGGGCTCCCGTCTATGGGGTCGCACAGAGTCGGACACGACTGAAGTGACTTAGCAATAAGGAAGTAAGCAGGGTTGAACCCACGATAAATGCTCCGTCATCCTTCCTGGGGGCAGTGATGAGGCTGTAGCGTGGGGAGGGGGGCCCAAGCAGCCAGCAGTCTCACTGACTCAAGGTTGCAACGATCAGAGGTGAAGGAGCCAAGGAAGTTAAAATTCACAAAGCAGAGGATGGAGAACAGGATGCAGGAGAGAGAGACAGGAAGCTACAGAGAGTGTCCTTGAGTCTTGGTGAGTACTCATCTTCCCACGTATGAGAAGAAACGACCTGAGGCTGGGGAAGAACCACCAGAAACAGGAGGTCAGGCAAGTCTGAGGACTCACAGGTGGCTGGGAGTGACTCATGTTCCCACCAGCTGAAGTGGGGCATCCCGTGATACCCGGAGCATCACAGCACAGGGTGTTGGCTGGATTCCAGGCTGCTCTGGACCTGCTCAATCAAGGCATAGAAGCCAACCTCGAAAGAATTCAGCTGATTCTAAGCGGCCTCACTGCATGCCAGGACAGAGTCTAACACTAATTAAAGGACTAAGCAGCAAAATTCAGCACCCAGCAGCATAAAATCATGATGTCTGGCATCCAATAAAAGAAAAATGTGCCAGGCAAGCAAAGAGGCAGGAAAACATGACCCATAGCTAGGAGAAAAGTTAGTCAAGAGGAACAGACCCAGAAACGGTACACATGGAATTAGAGGATAACAATGTGAAAACAACACTTGAAAATACGCTCCATACATTCAAGAAATTAGAAGGGATCGTTAGCAGACAAGGAAAAGAATGAAGATATAAAAAAAGATCCCAGTAGAACTTCCAGGTTTGAAAAATACACAGAATGGGATGAATGACAGACGAGAGGCTGAAGAAGAAAAGATCAGAAGAGGTTGAAGATGCAGTGACAGAAACACCTTCAAATCCACCCCAGAGTGGGAAAAGGCTAGGACAAAAAACCCAGACCGTAAGTGATTGGTGGGGCAATATTAGGCGGTCCATAAGTGAGAGGAAAGTCCGAGAAATAGGGAAAGGGGTGTAAGAGAAGAAGTAATTGAAGAAGTCATGACCAAGAATTTTCATAAATGAAAACCGCCAGCCTACAGATCTAAAACATTTGGCAAATCTCAAGTAGGAGAAAAAAACATGAAAACACGTGAAGGCGCATCTTAGTCAAAGCGCTGAAAACAAGTGTCGGGTGACGATGCAGTCCCTCAGCCGAGTCCGACTCTCTGCGACCCCGTGGACTGCGGCCCGCCAGGCTCCTCCGTCCATGGGATTCTCCAGGCAAGGGTACTGGAGTGGAGTGCCATGCCCTTCTCCAGGGAGCTTCCTGCCGCAGGGATCAAACCCAGGTCTCCTTCATTGCAGGCAGATTCTTTACCAGCTGAGCCACAAGGGAAGCAGCTACCGGGCCGGTGCCGAGAGCCCGTGAGCGGCAGCTACCGGGCCAGTGTGCCAAGAGCCCGTGCTCCTCAACAAGAGATGCCACCTCGGTGAGAAGCCCGCACACTGCAGCTGGAGAGCAGCCCCTGCTCACTGCAACCAGAGAAAACCTGCAATGAAAACGCAGGGCAGCCAAAACTAAATAAATAAATAAATCTTTTAAGTGCCTATTGTAAACCTAAGAGCAACCACTTTAAAAAGTAAAATGAAACAAAATTACATAGCTAGAAATCCAATAGTGCAGGTAAATGGAATTATAAAAAAATATTCAATTCGTCCAGAAGGAAAAAATAATCATATAACAAGATGTAGATTTATACTACACTTTATCGATAATTACATTAAATATAAATTGTCTACACACACTCCACTCCAGAGGCAGAGATGATCAATTTGGATCAAAAAACAAGACTAAATTGTCTGTTGTTGACAAAAGGGACATTAGACTGTCTCTTATACACATCTAGATGTGTATAAGAGACAGCAATAGTGCAGATAAATGGAATTATAAAAAAATATTCAATTCGTCCAGAAGGAAAAAATAATCATATAACAAGATGTAGATTTATACTACACTTTATCGATAATTACATTAAATATAAATTGTCTACACACACTCCACTCCAGAGGCAGAGATGATCAATTTGGATCAAAAAACAAGACTAAATTGTCTGTTGTTGACAAAAGGGACAGAGGAATCAGCTTGAAGGGAGTATCACTGGCCAAATTCAGAACAACTGGGCCATCACAATAAATACTATAGTAACATAAAACATAGAGTTCATTACGTAAATAGAAAACTGTGAGCCCATAGAGAAGAGAGAAAGGAAGATCTTCCTTATAGTTGAATAATACCAAATAATAAGGACAGAAGTAGTTGAAGCTACTATTGACAGTGAATGCTTGATAAGAACACAGCATTTACAAAGTCGTAAGATTATCTCTCCACCAATTTCTTCCTGATTAGCAAGAGGGAAATAGTGACTGGCCCGTATTCTTAAAAGCTGTTAAGATCCAGAATGACAAAAAAAAAGACTGGAGAACTCTTCCTGATCAAAAGACACTGAAGACAAGCGACAAAATGCAGCATTTGGTCTTAGATTGAATTCTGGATCTGCTGAGATGGGAGGTGAGGATGCTATTCATGATAGCTTTGAAACAGTGACAGAATGTGAATATACACCGTGGATTAGATAACATTGTATTCATGTAAAAATGTCCTGATTTTTATCATTGTACTATGGTTATGCAAGAGGATGTCTTTATTCTTAGGAAACACATGCGGAAGCATTTAGTCTCCAACTGACTTTGAAATGATTCAGGAAAGAAAAACTCTGTAGATACACACAGTCAGAAATAGAAATAGAAACGAAAGCAGGTAGAGAGCAATAAACACAGAAATGACCAGTCAGTCTTTGTAAACGATATTCAAGTGTTCCTTGTACCATCCTTGAAACTTCCTCTGTGTGTTTGAAATTAATCAATATTCAACTTTTTTCCAAAATAAAAAAAAAAAAATTCAGCCCTTTGGGACTGACTACTTCCTTTTTTGGAAGAAATGGTTCACCCCAGATGTGCTCCGAAAGCACAATTTCTGGAACTGGTTTAATGTTAAGAAGCCGTGTTCATGTAGAAGGAAAACAAATCTGAAGAATATGGCTATTTTAGAGCGAAAGATGTAATCGTCCTCTACTTGGCCCTAAGACTTCATAAGTGAGACCCAGAAAGCACCAGCAAAAGAATCAACAAGCATTCCAGGCCAGGCCACCGGGGCCAAGGTTCAGTCACTAATGAATTGATGGGGCCTCTAATTTACCGGATGTGAAGCCGAGCATGATTTACACAACGGATTGTTTTCAGCGTCTTATGAGTGAGAGGTTTTCGGGAAGAGCTTAGCTTTCCAGAGCTCTCTCGCCTCCACTCCTATCCCTGAGAAAAAGTATTTCTGGATAGGCACCCCCGCCCCCAGCCTCCCGCAACACACACACACACAATCTGAGCATCGAAACAGCACGCTGACTGGCTTCAGATGGAAAGGGGCCTCCTCTGTGTGTGACACAGAATCTGGACCAGTGGGGATGCAGAATGGTGAGATTTTTGTTCATTTGAGACTGGCCTTGGTCGGAAAAGCGATGCTCCTCCGCCCCTCCCCCCAGTCCAGTCTTCACTTGCTCTGGAATACGTGATGTCAACTTTGATGACCGTTCAGAAAACCAGGTGCAGGAGAGGAACAGGGAGTGAGTTCAGCTCCCAGGTCAGAGAGCTGATCTATGAGTCGGTCTGGCCATCACCCAAGCCGACATGGGCCACCCAGGGAAGAGCAAAAATCTCAGAATGCACAAGAAAGCTGCGATGGATAACCAGGAAAAAAGAAAATGATTCAGCAGAAAATGCCCAGTGCCTGCCTGTGTTGCAGCGGCAACTTTCTACTCTTCAAATGTCGTAAAAGCACATGCCGTCCCCGGTGAAGCAGATTCTGTCTATCCAAGCATCGGGATGCCCCATGTGCGGGGGGCATACACAGGAGCTGGTGTCATCTGATGCCCACCCAAGACCATCTTTGGGAACACCTCAACGATATGTGTGGCTTGGGGACCTGTAGTCCCGCGAGCTTAACAGAAATTACCTGCTCAAAAGAGAGCAGGCTGTGAATATTGCGAAAGCAGCTCAAACATTTGGAAGATATAAACACAACCTGGCTTATTGTGATTTCCAGTTTTTCCAGCAATATGGCAGTTTAAGATAAATGAGACCACCTGGGATCCTGTGAGAACTGGATGATTCCAGATGCCCAGGTTAGAAAGGACTAAAGTCAGCCTGAGGCACCTGGTTTGCCAGGGAGCAAAGAAGTGTTCAGAGTCGAATGAGTGAGTCAGAAACAGCATCCGGAAGAATAATAATGTCATGTGACGTCCTGGATGGAATCTTGGAATAGAAAAAGGATATTAAGGGACTTCCCTGGTGGTCCAGTGGCTAAGATTGCATACTCCCAATACAGGGGGCCCAGGTTCGATCCCTGGTCAGGGAACTAGATCCCGTAGGCTACAACTAAAGACTCCATATGCTGCAACCATGTGGGCTTCCCTGATAGCTCAGTGGGTGAAGAATCTGCCTGCAATGCAAGAGACCCCAGTTCGATTGCTGGGTCGAGAAGACTGGACAAGGGATAGGCTACCCTCTCCGGTATTCTTGAGCTTCCCTTGTGACTCAGCTGGTAAAGAATCTGCCTGCAATGTGGGAAACCTGGGTTCGATCCCTCAGTTGGGACGACCCCCTGGAGAAGGGAAAATCCACCCACTCCAGTATTCTGGCCTAGAGAATTCCAGGGGTTGTATAGTCCACGGGGTCGCAAAGAGTCGGACACGACTGCGCGACTTTCACTTCCATGCTGCAACCAAAGTCCAGGGCAGTCGAATATACAAATTAAAACATATTTTTAAAAAGTAAAAATGACACTAAGTAAAAACAAAGATCTCAGTGAAGTCTGGTCTTTATTTAATGACTGTATATCGACATTGGTTCTTTAATTGTAACTGATCCACCGTATTAATATAAGCTGTTGGCCACAGGGGAACCTGGTGCTGGGTATACAAGGGAGCTCTACACTAGCGCCTCAATTTTCCTGTAAATCTGAAGCTATTTTAAAACAAAAAATGCATGGAAAAATAAGAATAATGGCCACGACAGACTGAAAGACATTAAAGATACATGACTCCATGAATGACCAGAGTGAAAGAGAAAGCTTACATGTGTGAGGCCAATTGATATAGTATGGAAACAGAAAAACAGGCAAAATTTAATTCTTTCTCTGCAGTTGAGGGTGGAGGGGGAAAAAAGACAAAAGAAGGGCTTTCTGTTAAAAATAACTTCTGTTTACTTTTGAGTCTCTGAAGACCTCAACTGGAAACAAAGATGACATTTTCAGTACAGTTGTTTGAATAATAAGGACCTTTTATTGTAATTCAGCATTTCCATGCCACTTTAGGCAGTGTATATATGCCTGTCTCTTATACACATCTAAAACTCAGGAATGAAGAACTTGGGAACTTCCCTGGAGGTCCAGTGGTTAAGACTCTGCACTTCCTACGCAGGGGCCGTGGGTTTGATGCCTGTTCTGGAAACTAAAATCCCACATGCTATGCGGCGCAACCAAAATCAAGAAAAAGAAAGAAACAAAGAACTCAGCATCTGGTAGGGCGGTACCCTAGGTGTGAAGATGTAGGATGAGCTTTTTTACCTGAGATTCGGCCAGAGGAAAGGAAGGGACGATGGAATTTCCCCTGGAGACATTAAGATTTTACAACCGCTGCCTTTACAGGCAGTTTCTGGCTGCTTTGACATTTTTTGAAATAAATTGTATCTTTGTGGAATGAATGTTTTAAATAATAATCAAAGCCAGTTTCCAGTCCGGCTCCAGCTCCCAGGATTCTGCTGAAACCTCCCTTGCAAAAGTTACATGGACTCTAGGTAATCCAAATTAAAAATAAAATAACTTTTCCAAATATTTTGGTGAAAATAGAAACTTTCCGTTTTATGAGATATTATTTTTGTCTCCCCTCTGTACTCAAAGTAAAACAAAATATTAAGGCTTAATTCCATTTTATTCCAACTGTTTAACTTTGCCCCTGAACTTTTAGATAAACATTTACCCAATGGATGAACTGGTGGATTTGAATTTTTGAAACATAGTAAACATTTTCCTATTTGATAATCTATCTCATTTCTATAAACTGTATCAATTTATTAGATGTTTTAGCTTCTTTGAAGGTTGAATAAAGTTTAAGGTTTGCTGGGGATTTTTTTTTTTTTTAAGATGAGTTTATATTCTTCCCTATCTTGCTTTAAAAATGGTGATGGAGGCTGTCTCTGCTTGCGTTTAATCAAGCTTTTGAGGTGAGGCAAGGAGTGAAGAGTGGCTTATTGATTAGACGTAAGATCTAATCGGGACCTCCAAGAACATCAGGAGCTCCAAGACTTGAAATAAGCGTTGTCCGTGGCCCTCATTCCCTGCCTCCCTCTCCTGTCTGTCTCTCCTCCTCTCCCTTTCCCCAGAGCGGGGCACAGATGGCAGTCACCTGGCCGGCCACTAGGTGCTGCGTAGCACACCCTGGAGTCCGCCAGCCTGGCAGCAGGTCTCTATTTACTGGGAAATGCCACCACACCACAAAGTGGACAGACGGGATTCTGAGCGCTGTGTTTGCCAGCGGAAACAGGTTCTTCTTGAATGTCAAGGGCTATGCCTGGTTTCTTCGGGCTGGTTTTGTGTCCTGTGAACACCTGGGCATATGCTTCCCGGATGAGCAGGATATGTTTTCTTCCTGAACCACGACTGTTTTTCACAAGAGTCGCCACCGGCGACAGCCCCTGATTGATTCGGGTGGCTTATGTTGGGAGTTGGCTGCAATACCTGGAAGGTGAAAATCCCAGGTCTGAAAAGGTGCCAAAAATCCAGCTCAGCAGAGTACGCCACAACCTGGCAGGAAATAGGATCAGGGATGTCAGCTCCCACAGCCTGTACCTTCTCTTTCACCCAGCCACAGCAGTGGGCACCCTGGAGACCTCTGCGCCTGCCACTCTGGCTTTGCAGTCCCAAGCCCTGACCTTGACCAAGTTACTTTGCATTTCTAAGCCTCAGTTTCCTCATTTGTCAAATGAGGCTAATACTCCCTGACTAGAGATTCTCCTGAAGATAAACAAAGCAACAGGTATAAAGTGTAATCAATGCCTGCCACTTAGTTGGTATGGAATAAATGCTAGCTCGTTCATGCATTCTGCAGATGGTGCTTTGATCACTTACTATTTTCCTGGCACTGTTATGCGCACTGGGGATGGGTTTTCTAAATGTTAGTCTTGAATTATCTCACCAGACAAAGGTAGTGATAAAAGAACTGATGCTTTTGAACTATGGTGTTGGAGAAGACTCTTGAGAGTCCCTTGGACTTGAAGGAGATCCAACCCGTTCATCCTAAAGGAAACCAGTCCTGAATATTCATTAGAAGGACTGATGCTGAAGCTGAAGCTCCAAAACTTTGGCCACCTGATGGGAAGAGCCAAGTCATTAGAAGACCCTGATGCTGGGAAAGATTGAAGGCAGAAGGAGAAGGGGATGACAGAAGATGAGATGGTTGGATGGCATCACCGACTCAATGGACATGAGTTTGAGCAAGACCTGGGAGATGATGGAGGGTAGGGAGGCCTGGTGTGCTGTAGTCCATGGGGTCGCAAGGAGTCGGACACGACCGGGCAACTGAACAACCAGTGGTCAAAATTCCGGAAGTAACTGAGTGAATGAATGAGTGAGCGATATGTCCTCCTAGTTCTCTACAGAAATGCACGTGGTTTTCCTTTTAAGCAACAGATATGTCCCCGGGGAAGGCCTCACACCTTTCCGTTGGGCTCCTGCCTGGGATGGAATTGCAGAGTTGGGGTGAGGCGTGGTTTCCTTTGCTTTGCTTTCGGCTTACCTGGTGAGTGTGTAGGAGAATCTCCCTGCGGCGTTCACTTGTATTTCTCTGAGGACCAGTGGTGGTGATCACTACTTCACATGCATACAGGCCATTTGGAAAGCCTCTTTGGGGGAAGAGCCTATATAAGTTGTGTTTTTTTTTTTTTAATTGGGTTGTCTTTTTTGACCCCTTTGTGAGATGTGTTTGTGTACACTAGACCCAAGTCCTTGAGGTATATATGTCTTGCAAATAGCTTCTCCTGCTTTGTGACTCACCTTTTGACTTAATAGTGTCTTTCAATCAGCAGAAGCTCTCCAGTTTAATGGAGTCCAGGGTAGTAACCCTCTCCTTCCTGGTTACTGCTCCCTGCGTCCTGTTTTAGGAATGCCTGTCCGTCTCGAAGGCATAAAGGCAGCCCCCTGTGCTGTTGCTAGAAGCTGTGGTCTACTCTTTCTCCCTGGTGTGAGTAAGAGGGCAGGGCTCATCTTTCTCCCTATGGCTGTTCACCCCATTTGTTAATTTCACACCAAGGATTAGAAAGAACTGCCTTTCTCCCAGTGGCGGTTGTGTAGTAACTTTACAAATAACAGGAGATAAGCGTTCCTGTCAGATAGGATAAGTCCTCTAACCTGAACTCAGGCTTCCGCTATTATTGTTGGCCTTTTACATTTCTATAAGGTCCACTATCAGCTTGTCAATCTGTCAGTCTTCTTTCTCTTTCTTTCTGTCTGTCTGTCTGTCTCTCTCTCTCATACACACACACCTTCTGGGCATTTTGACATGGATCACACTGAATCTATAAATCACTTTGGGGAGAATTAACAACATATACCATGTTCAGTCTTCTAGTCCATAAACACAGAATGGATTTCCTGGTTTCCTTTGTTCAAATCATGCTAAAATCATGTTTGTTCTTAGCTATTTCACTTGTTGATGCTATCTTAAAAGGCAAAAGTTTTTAGATTTTGTTGGTTCCTAGAATATGGAAAAATAATCGGCTTTTAAATGTTAATAATATAATCAATGACCTTGCCTAAGACATTTCTTAATTCTAATGGTTTATCTGTAGATACTCCTGGGTTTTCTTCATTCAGAATTATTTTGTGTGTGGACAGCACCTAGGAAGATTACTATTTGCTTATTTCTTTATTTTGTTAATTCTAAAAGATTATACCAACTTTACATTTCCGAAATAAATTCAATTTGGCCATAATATATTACCCTTGTTAACGGAATCTATTTGCGAATATTTTTGTTAAGGGTTTTGCATATGTGCTTACGAGAGAGATTGTGCCTTGTAATGTCATTTTTAGGTTAAAATGAATTGAGAATTAATCTTTCTTTATTCCTGGAGAGTTTGTGGGAGATTGATGTTATTTCTTCCTGAAATATTTAAAATGTCACCAGTAGAACCCTATGGACCTAGAATTCTCTTTGTGAAAAGGATTTAAATCATGTCAAATGTATTTTATAGATGTAGGATATAGGGATTGTTTGTTGGAGAAGACTCTTAACAGTCCCTTGGATTGCAAGGAGATCCAACCAGTCCATTCTAAAGGAGATCATTCCTGGGTGTTCTTTGGAAGGAATGATGCTGAAGCTGAAACTCCAGTACTTTGGCCACCTCATGCGAAGAGTTAACTCAGTGGAGAAAACTCTGATGCTGGGAGGGATTGGGGGCAAGAGGAGAAGGGAACGACAGAGAATGAGATGGCTGGATGGCATCACTGACTCAATGGACATGAGTTTGAGTGAACTCCGGGAGTTGGTGATGGACAAGGAGGCCTGGCGTGCTGCGATTCATGGGTCGCAAAGAGTCGGACGCAANGGGCAGGAGGAGAAGGGGACGACCCAGGATGAGATGGCTGGATGGCATCACTGACTCGATGGGCATGAGTTTGAGTGAACTCCGGGAGTTGGTGATGGACAAGGAGGCCTGGCGTGCTGCGAGTCATGGGTCGCAAAGAGTCGGACGCAACTGGGCGACTGAACTGAACTGAACTGATCTCTTAGTAGGAAAACTTTAAGACATTGTGTTTTTCTGGAATGCAACCTTTTCCAACACATTTCTGCACTCATGGTGCCCTCGTATTATCTCTCTGTGTCTGTAGGAGCTGCAGTGATTCCTGCCTCCTCGTTCCCGTCAGTTATCAGGGGCTTCCTTCTCTTTATGCCCCCGAGAGGGACCCTGTTCAGAACCTTCTTCTGCACCTGCCTTTCTCTGCATCTCCTCCTCCTCACCCCTCCCCGTGGGGTGAGATCTCTGCCCACCCTGCACCCACACCCACTTTTGATACCACGCTTAAACATTCAGACTCCAAAAATCCTACCCAAATGGCCCCCAGCCCACTTCCGGAGCCTGCTTGAGCCCCTCACTGGACCACCGTGGACCATTTTCACTGGAGTATAGTTGGTTTACAGTGTCTTTCTGTCGAATTGGTGTGTCATTATAAGACACCCCTTTTTATCTATAGGAAAACTTCTTACCTTGAAACCTACTTTATTTCATATGAATATAGCTATACCAGCTTTCTCTCTGATTGTGTTTACATGTATAATTTCTTCCATCCTTCAACTTGTGATCATTCTGAGTCTTTACATTAAAGTGTGCCTTTTCTGAATTGTATAGAGTTGAAGTTTAAAAAAAAATCTGATCTGACAACTTTGTTACTTAATTGAAGTATTTATATGTAATGTTATTTATATGTATAATATAATTATATTTCAATCCCCACAAGGCACTATTATTTTCATAGTTGGAAGATAAAGATAAGACTTTACAGGGTTGCATGAGTTTCTGCTGGACAACAGCGTGAATCAGTGATATATATACAAATATCCTCTCCCTTCTCAGCCTCCCGACCCCCACCCCATCTCAGCCTCTAGGTCATCACAAAGTATCAAGCTGAGCTCTCTGTGCTATAGACCAGGTTCCTACTAGCTCTCTGTTTTACACATGGTAGTGTATATATGCTGCTGCTGCTGCTGCTAAGTCGTATCAGTCGTGTCCGACTCTGTGACCCCAGAGACGGCAGCCCACCAGGCTCCCCTGTCCCTGGGAGTCTCCAGGCAAGAACACTGGAGTGGGTTGCCATTTCCTTCTCCAGCATGAAAGTGAAAAGTGAAAGTGAAGTTGCTCAGTTGTGTCTGACTCTTAGCGACCCCCTGGACTGCAACCGACCAGGCTTCTCCGTGCATGGGATTTCCCAGGCAGGAGTGCTGGAGTGGGGTGCCATCGCCTTCTCCGTGTGTGTATATATATATATGTCAATGCTATTCTTTCCATTTGTCCCACCCTCTCCTTCCCCCACTGTGACAAGACACTATTATTCATTTTAAACAATCAATATTTATTTTGATTTGCCCTTTCCTGTGTTATTGATCCCTTTTTACTTCCATTTGGAATTATTTACTTTCTGTCTAAAAAACTCCCTTTAGTATTTATTTCCAAGCAGACCAGCAGACAATTAATTCTCTTGGTTTTCCTTCATCAGAAGACATCTTTATCCCACCTTCATGCTTTTCTTTTTTTAACTTATTTCATAAATCTTTATTCGTTGTTGTTCAGTCGCTCAGTTGTGTCCGACTCTTTGTGACCCCAGGACTGTAGCACACCAAGCTTCCCTGTCTTTCACTGTCTCCCAGAGTTTGCTCACACTCGTGACCACTGAGTCTGTGATGTTATCTAACCGTCTCATCTCCTGCCGCCCCCTTGTCCTGTGCATTCAGCCTTTCCCAGCATCAGGGTCTTTTCCAGTGAGTCGGCTCTTCTCATCAGGTGGCCGAATTACTGGAGCTTCAGCTTCAGCAGCAGCCCTTCCAGTGAATGTTCAGGGTTGATTTCCTTCAGGATGCACGGGTTTGACGTCCTTGCTGTTCAAGGCACTCTCAAGTGTCTTCTCCAGCACCACAGTTTGAAGCATCAATTCTTCGGCACTCAGCCGTCTTTATCATCTAATTCTCACATCTTTACATGACTACTGGAAAGACCATTGCTTTAACCATATGGACCTTTGATGGCAAAGTGGTGTCTCTGCTTTTTAATAAGCTGTCTGGGTTTGTCATAGCTTTTCTTCCACGGAGCAAGCGTCTTTTAATTTCTTGACTGCAGTCACCATCCACAGTGATTTTGGAGCCCAAGAAAATAAAATGTCACTGTTGCCACTTTTTCCCCATCTATTTGCAGTGAAGTAATGGGACTGGAGGCATAACCCCTAAATCAACTTGAAATCCAGTCTTTATTCATAGAAAAAAATACCTATAGTAATACTTTAAGGATATTTTCTTTTCTTTGCATTTCCGTGGCATCGTGAGCAAGTTTATTTTCCATTTAGATCTTCCATATATTTACCGCCCACCTTGAAAGATACTTAGGATATAAAACCCCGAGTGGGCTGTCGCTTTCTTTCCGCAATTTAAGTATGCCATTCTACTGTCTTTGCTCCCATTGTTTCTGCGGAAGTGTTAGCCATTAACCTTATTATTGATCTTTTGACCAATAACAGCACCTCTGGCTGCTTTTAAGAACTTTTTGCCGTGTCCCTTGTTCTTATCAGTTTCACTATTATATGCAAGCACACCTCAGAGGTGTTCAAGGTTTGGTTCCAGACAACTGCAGTAAAGTAAATATCACAGTAAAGTGAGTCACATGAATTTTTTGGTTTCCCGATGCCTTTAGAAATACTCTTTTAAGAGTGAAAGAGCATCAGGTCTTAAAAACAATGTGCATGTTTTGATTTACTATGTCCCGGGCGGCTCAGCGGTAAAGAATCTGCCTGCCGGTGCAGGAGATGTGGGTTCAATCCCTGGGTCAGGAAGATCCCCTGGAGAAGAAAGTGAAAACTGACAGTGAAGCCGCTCAGTCGAGTCCGGCTCTTAGCACTACTTAGAGACTAAAACAACCACAGTCATTCAATTAAAAAATTTTTAACATTTTATTTCATGGAACTAACATATACGAAGTAAAAAGCCAAAGTGTCAAAAATTATTTTCTAAGTGCTTTCTTCTTTCCAGTATTTTCCTGATTAATTTAATAAATATTTGTTTTACTCATAAGAAATACTTTAATGTTAAAAAGTGCTAACCATTATCTGAGCCTTCAACAAATCATAATCTTTTTCCAGTAGTACCACCAAAG
Source organism: Kobus ellipsiprymnus (assembly GCA_006410655.1). Classification (NCBI taxonomy): domain Eukaryota; kingdom Metazoa; phylum Chordata; class Mammalia; order Artiodactyla; family Bovidae; genus Kobus; species Kobus ellipsiprymnus. The sequence continues at coordinate 367,190 of SJYR01001064.1, forward strand.
GTCACGGATCACAGATCACCGTATCAAACGCAAGAATAATGAAACAGCTTGAAATATTCTAAGAATAACCAAAATGTGATACAGAGACACAGAGTGAGCAAGTGCTGTTGGGAAAATGGGGCTGAGAAACTTGCTCCAGGCAGGGTTGCCACAGACCTACAATTTGTAAAAAAAAAAAATGCAGTGTCTGCAAAGCAGGATCGAGTGGAGCACAGGAAAGCAAGGTGTGCCTGTAGTTACCTGTGGTTTCCTTTGTATGCCTCCACTTGAGGTTGCTAGAGCTTCCCACACTTATAATTAAAGGTGACCTGATATCTGTCAGCATTGTGGAAAATTCTGGGTTGAACTCTTCTCTTCTGACTCTTTTATGTTTGTTTATATTGCTTGATTTTTAACAGTTTGGCCCTGCTTCCTGGCACTTGTGGGAATGTCTCATTGACTCCTGGATATTATGTATGAAAAATGGGGTGGCTCTGAATGACCTTTGCTTCTTCCAGAGAGGGTTTGAGGCTCTTTGGCTCGCTCCTATCAGCGTTGGAGGTGACTTAGGCTGGACTTCAGGATCTGGGAAGGCTGGTCTCCCTCTGGAATGTTGTAGCTTTTCCGGGTTCTCGTTTAAAACCTGGATAGTTTACCAGAAACACCCTGCTGCCCCCACCCACCGACCTCCTTGGTGAGCCCTGAGCTGCAGTTTTTGCTTTCCCAGAATCAAGAAACTGCCCACATCTCTGATTGCCTTTGCATCCTCTTAGCTGTCACTCTCTGCCTCCGTTCCCAGCTGCTCAGCCTTGTGCGTGAACGACTTGGGAACAGACTGAGCAGAATGTTGAGCCCGGCTCTCCACGGCCTCGTCCTCTCTGGGATCTTAGCCCTGAGTCCTGTCTGCCTCGGTTGTCCTCCACGTTCTCCCAGTGCCTAGAAGGATTTCTGGTTGTTTTTTTCCAGTTTCCACAGTTGTCCTTGGCAGAAGGATGACTCTGACACAGTCACTACACGGTCGTGGCCAGAAGTTCCCTTTCTGCATCTTACCAGCTGCCTCCTGCAGATCCGTTCATGCCTTTGAGGGGCGTGCATACCGCGTGGCCGTGAGAGTTGGCGTTTTAGACTGACAGCAGGGAAGGAAGCCTGCTCTGGGGCTCAAGTGGTCAGGGGAGGGTCCCCACCTCTGCTGCTTCCAAATGCGTGACCTTGAGTGGGTCACTGGATCTGCTGAGGCCTCAGTTTTCTCGCTGCAAAATGGGTCTGATGATACCTGTGCCGTGTCTACCATAGACTTTGTGTGAGGATGAGCCATAGGGAATGCAGCCAAGAGTACTTTGAGAAGACAGACATGACTTTTTCTTCTTTAAGTAAGAAGATGCGGTGGGCCCTGAATTCAGAACAGAATCAGGATGAGGACCTTTCACTGTGTGGAGTGCCTGAGAGATATTTATAAACACCTGCCAAGGATGGGTGTGTGCTCCAGATAGCCTTCCCCAGGGACCTAACTTCCAGAAGACCCTAAAGACGTTTCCCAATCTTGCAAGCAAAGGCAGAGCCCCAGAAACAAATGTGCACGATCCTGAAGGGATCAGGCTGGAGCAAGGTGGGCAGAGGGCCCGGAAGCCGCCCTCCCTCTGGGGCTCCATCCGCGTCCCCTCCACGGGGCTCCTGTGGACTCCGCACCTTCTCCATAAAGGGTTACTGGTCCCAGGGCACCACAGTCCCCTGCGTGCGTGTCTGCTCCCCTGAGACCAGGTGGGTCCCAAACCCAGCTGCTCCCCGAGCCCTTGGGGGCAGTTGAGAATCTCAGAATGTGAAACCTGACTTCTCTGGGGCAGTCACTGCCACAGGCCCGAGTGTGCTTGGTGCTGTTTGTTGAGGGGGTCAGGGGGTGGTGGGAGGGAGGAAGCACCAGGAGCCTTCAGCCCCTCTAATCCCAGCAAGTTCCACCCTGGTCTGTTGCCCAGGCAGCAAGAATGGGCATTTTTGCTGAGCGAGTCCTGCCTTTCTCAAAGATAAGATTACAGTTATGCTAATGCAAGTCTTACTACACCACCGGGCATTAGTACCCTTTGCTGGGAAGCCCAGCCACCCCCAAGTGTCTAACCCACCTCTTTCTTGGTGTCTCATTACACGTGATGATGAAAATCGGGCATTCCGTACCCACCCACCCTCGGCTTTGGAAACCCGTTGGTTCTGGAGAAATATGACCAGCTCATAGCACATCTTTTCCCCCCCCTTCTTTTGGTGGCTCCTTGACAAATCAGAGTCAAGCCACCACGGTAACTGTGTGTAATGTGGGGGGGGGGGGGCAGGGGTCCTGGCTGTGACCTCAGGGCTTTCCCACCCCTCCTCTCTGAGATGCAGGTCTTCACGCCTCCGGGAATCTTGTGTTCTCTTTATTTCCCTTGTTCTCCTGTTTGTTTGGGTTTTTTTTTTTTTTCCTTCCACTCCCTTCCTCATTCCTCCTTCTTTACTGGAAGTCTCCACGCTTTGGAAGTGGATTGGTGCGTGCAGGTGGGGAGCACTTTCCCAGCACACAGAGGGAGGCTGTTCCCACGATGGGTACCTGGCAGATTTATCACTTGAAGGAAGGAGGCTTCTGAAATGCCAGGCAAAGCCCTTCCTGCTCCCGAGATCATGCTGAGGTGGGGGGGATGGGGGTTGGAGCCCCAGCCTGGGGGTAGATCGGGGCCAGGGTAAGGTCTCGCAGCCTGAATCCACAGGGCGGAAGCATGGCCATGCTTCGGGCACCATCCACCGTCCATCTGTTGGGAAGACCCCTGCGCGGCTCCTACGTGGCTCCTTCGCCTCTCTCCCACCCACTTCCCGCCCCCAGGGCTGGTTCTCTGACCTCAGCCCCACAGATGAGAAGGAACTCTTCAAGGCCAGATGCTTATCTGAGAAACAGGTTCCTCATCCCCATCGTGAGCCCTTTCTTGGGCCTCAGCACTTTTTCTCTGTTCTTGGTCCTATTTCTGCTCTGGAGAGATTTTTCAGTGGGATGCCCTGGACTGAGATGAGCTTTAAAATTGTCCCTAGAGGTCAGACAGATGCGGGCCCCTCCCCGTTTACGCTGGCCTCCAGAGTTGAGGCAGTGGTCAGCGAAGGACTGGGTCCAGGTCAGACCAACAGAAAATAAAGGTTTCCCTTTTTCCCTCTTCTCTCTAACTTTCTTCCCTTTCCCTTTGCCATGGCTTGGTCCCTCCCCCATCCAGCCCCCACCCCCTTGCTCTTAAAAAGGGAGCAGCAAGGCAATCATTAGAAATCCTTCTATTTGCATGGAAACAGAGTGGTTGTCAAAGTCTCCCCAAGGTCTCCCTCTCCTGAGTGGCTGTGCGTGTCCCCTTCGTGGTGAGGCCACTGTGGCTGCTCACGGGAAGTTGCCCCCCACTCTCTGCGTGTGTCCCCTTGTAACATCAGGGGGACTGGGGCGCAGCACTATGGCCAGGGGTGGAGGGACACCGATGCGATGGACGAACCGGCCGCCCTCAGCCTTCCCCATGGCCCTCCCTCCCCTCCAGGCCCCACCATCTCCTCTCCCAGACCCCTGGGGCCCTCACCGGCAGACCTTCCCGCTCCCTGGAGCAGCCGCCCCCTCCTCTTCATCCTCCTGGCTCCCGGTCACCGTTTAGGGCTCAGCTGAGACCCACTGGCTCTGGAGCACTTTCCAGAACCTACCGTGATCTTTCTTTCTTCCTCGGGCTTCTCCCCTGGTGTTTTGACTTCCCAGGGTGACCATAAAGTTCTGTGTGGGCAGATCTGTCTTCTTGCTTGTGTCTGGGGCTCACAGCTCCCTGGCCGCACACAGTGGGACCTTGACGGCACTGGGTCACTCAGTCGTATTCTACTCTTTGTGACCCCATGGACTGTGGCCCACCAGGCTCCCCTGTCCATTGGATTCTCCTGGCAAGAATACTAGGATGGGTTGCCATCCCCTTCTCCAGGGGGTCTTCCTGCTCCAGGGATTGAACCCATGACTCACACGTCTGCTGCACTGGCAGGCACATTCCTCACCGCTAGCACCACCCGGAAGCACTGATGCCTGGAGCCCAGCCCTGCTCCCTCCCTCCTGCAGGTCAGAGATCTGATGAGGGCTCCTCCCCAGGGTCCTGCAGCTTCTGGACCAGAGACCCCAGGACTCTCTCCCATGGCCCCTCCATCCTCCTGGCTCCTGGGGGAGAACCCATTTGTGAGGCTTCCAGGCCTCCTGCAGCCAAGGCAGGTGACTCGGGTTGTTTGAATCAGATTAGAATTACCTGTTAGTCGCAACAGTGCTTGCTCTTCATGGTGCTGGGGTCTGTGGAAGCCAGCAAAGCACACATATTCACTCAGTCACACTTTCTACAAATATTTTTACAACTTGCTATGTGCTTTGGTGGGTGCTGAGAACACCTCAGAGAGTGACCGATAAGGGCCCGGATTCTCTGGGATAAAGAGAAAGTCAACAAGTGCTTCGAAGCAAAGGGGGGATTGGGGGATGGGGAAGTCCTTCTGGAAAGGTGATGCCTGAGCAGGGACCCGCCACCTGGTTCCTCCCTTGCAAGCTGACCGCAAACGTCGCGGCAGCCGCAGAGATCCACCCAGCTCTGAGGCAGGGGGCTGTGCGCCGAAGTCACAGCCCAAAGCCACAGGCCCGTGTCCATTCTCAGGCTGGGGGCGCCGAGTGGTTTTGTCTCCCCCTGGATGGCAGAGCACCCCCCTCAATACACTTTTCCTCACAAAGCGATTGACGTGCATCTGCTCACGAGGGCCTGGACCCATCTCAGGACACCACGCGGAGTCTTTTTTCCCCCTTGTTTTCCTTTTGAAATTATCAGGTCGGTGTTTATCCCTCGGTTCTTTTCTCATTTTAGCAAAGAATTGAAAGGACAGGCCAGGAGTGTTCAGGCGGGCAAGATTTGCTAAGCAAGCAGCAAGGAGTACATGCCAAGACAGAGAGCAGACCAACCCCCATGGGAGTGGTTCCACTCTGGCTGCTGCTGCTGCTGCTGCTAAGTCGCTTCAATCGTGTCCGACTCTGTGCGACCCCAGAGACGGCAGCCCACCAGGCTCCCCCATCCCTGGGATTCCCCAGGCAAGAACACTGGAGTGGGTTGCTATTTCCTTCTCCAATGGATGAAAGTGAAAAGTGAGAGTGAAGTTGCTCAGTCGAGTCCGACTCATCGACTGCATGGACTGCAGCCCACAAGGCTCCTCCGCCCATGGGGTTTTCCAGGCAAGAGTACTGGAGCGGGGTGCCATCGCCGTCTCCGTCCACACTGGCTAGGTCTCCCTTTTTATGTCCTTTGTTCCCTCCCCTAAGCGTCCCCCGGACCCAAATCAGTTCTGTCCCATGCAAAATAGGGCTTGTACCCAAGACCAATCAGGGAAGGGAATGTAAATAAGGCATGTATTCAAGGCCAATCAGGCAAAGGGGTGTGTTGGGCATGCCTTCCCCTGGAGATTCTCGCTCTGGCCTGCGGTGTCCCTTTTTGTGGGCTTTCCCATTCTTTGTTTGTCTTCTGCACAGTTCTTCTAATCACAGCTTCCTCTAACCACCATCTTGGACTCCTTTTTTCTATTCTAACTGCCTAACAAAAGGAATTGGGAGCACTGATGTCCTCCCCCACAAAAGACCAGGTGGGCTTTCTCTTCTGAAAGGGGCTGGAAGGAACCCAGGAGTGACTTCTCCAGGAAGAGGAGGGGTCTGGGGCTGAGGTCAGAGGTCAGCCTCTCTGCCAAACAGGGAGGAAAGCAGGAGGGAAAAGTGGATGGCTATAAACATCACAAGGAGCTTGCCCTGAGAATAGAATTGTGGAATAAGACATCAATTAGTTAAAAATTCCTCCTCCAGGGGTTCTCCTGCCACATAAGGGTGGGTGGAAGGAGTTGCTGTTGTTGTTCAGTCATGTCCGACTCTTTGGGAAACCAAGGGCTGCAGCAGGCCAGGCTACTTGTCCTTCACCATCTCCCAGAGCATGCTCAAACTCATGTCCATTGAGTTAGTGATGCCATCCAACCATCTCATTCTCTTTCTCCCCCTTCTCCTCCTGCCCTCAGTCTTCCCCAGCATCAGGGTCTTTTCCAAGCAGTCAGCTCTTCACATCAGGTGGCCAAAGTATTGGAGCTTCACCAGGGGAGGGGCCGAAAAAGAAGACATTTGGTTTTCCATAAAGCCTGATTTCAGATGTAATAATTCTCACACTCCAAGCAGAGAAACTGGCTCTCAGACACCGCTCTGGGAATTGATGGTGTTGTAGGCCGGGGTGCAGGCACCACAGAAGGGGCGGGCCTGGGCCCTCTGAGATCTGCAGGACCGCAGACCCAGCAGTGGGGATGAGCTTCTGGGTGGGCCGTGTCAGTGTGAAGAAGTGGCCTCTGCGGCCTCGGCCTGAAGCAGCTTGAAGTGGGGCGACAGTTTCCAGCCAGAGGTTGAGGTCAGGCCGCAGCAGTGAGAGCCCCAGGTCCTAGCAACTAGACCCGTGGTCAGTGGCAAGGCCCTGGCCCTTTGGCTTTGCAGAAAAGAATTCCCGCAGAGATGAAAAGTAGAGAAACAAGTATTTATCAGAAGGAAAAACCGTATCATACTTATGTAGACACACGGAGCAACTCACAGGGCGAGTCGTGCCCTTGTGATGGTTTGAATCGCGTCTATGGGGCGTCGCTTCTGGGTTTCCTGCGGGGTGTCCCTGGTAGCTCAGGTGGTGAAGTGTCCGCCTGCAGTGTGGGAGGCACGGGTTCAGTCCTGGGTTGGAAGGTCCCCTGGAGAAGGAAATGGCACCCCACTCCAGTGCTCTTGCCTGGAGAATCCCATGGGCGGAGGAGCCTGGTGGGCTGCAGTCCACGGGGCCAAGAGTCAGACACTAGTGAGCGGCCTCGCCTCCGTATTTGTTTACCTCAGGAACCTCCCACGCGTGCGTGAGCGTCTCTCAGCCAAGATGGATTCTGGCGAAGCGGCCTATGGGTAGTTGACATCACTTACTGAAGGGTGGTGTCCCCTCTCTTTTTGACCTCCAAGGAACTTTCTAGTTGGGAAGGTCTCCTTGACTTCAAGAATGAGAAATACGTGGTCTCTTATCTTTTATCTGGGCAGGGCCCAGCCTCCTCTTTCGATTGTCATGCAGTTGATATGTTGGAGTTTCTGTCCACGGGGAATGAACGTCGGCTCCTTTCCGGGGTGAGTGACCCGTCCACCTCCTGCCTCAGGGGGAGCTTACTCACTGTGGGCCCATTTTTAATGCTTTAGGATGAGTTGGTCTCTGTGTGACCGTGTGTGTGTGTGTGTGTGTGTGTGTGTGTGTGTGTGAGTGCGCATGCGTGCGCAGAGGTTGAAGGGGCCAAGTGAATTCCTCGTGGGTTACACAGACACTCCTCTCTCTCTCTCTCTCTCTCTCTCTTTCTCCAAATATTTTACATCTTAATAGAAAATGCTTCGGGGCCCACACTCACTGAACGGCTGGCTCAGTTGTGTTCCTTTGCCCTCGGTCCTCGTGGCTTACTTTCTGGTGTCATTTTCAGGCACGGAAATCTGAAGTCACTGAATGAATCATGACAAAATAGCCTGGAGCTGACATTCTAGCCAAGAGAGGGGGTGGGGCAGACAAGAACGGAGACAATGAAGGGAATTATGCAGTAGGTTGGGGGGGGGGGGTGAAATCTGCAGGGAGAAACGGAAATGGATGGATGGGGTAGGCACCCAGAGGACGAGTGCAGGAATAGGCGAGCGGGTGAGTGAGTGGGTGAATGAGAGAGTGAATGGATGAATGAGAGAGTGAGTGAATGAATGAGTGATTCGGATGAATGAATGAGTGCACAGATGATGAATGATGGAATGAGTGAACAGATGGATAAATGAGTGAGTGAATGAAGGAGTGGGTAAGTCATGGGTGAATGAATGAATGACCCCTCCACCCTTCAGCCCAGGCAGTGCTATCAGAAGAGCCAGAGGCCAGGAGCCCAAGGGTCGAGTAGTCCTCTGGGCAGCAGGAGAAGACACCCCACCCGATGCTCTGGGCCAGCATCTCAGTCAGCATCTGCTCCCATGCTCGGGCAGGGGGCACAGAGAGCTCACACGTGGCTGAAAAGGTGCTTAGCTTGAGGACCACAGAGGATGCCCTCCGGTGGTCAGATGATGCTTTTCAGGTCTGGAAATAGTTCTCTTTCCTCCTCCACTAAAAAGCCTGTGTGGCCAGCCGTGTAATCAGATAGGTTTGTAATTAAAGACTAAACTGTCAAAATATTTTAGGAATGTGTCTCCAATTGGCCCTTAGCAAAGGTGGTTTTCTAAAGTGGCCATTTTTCCTCAAACAATCAAAAGGGTCTGATATAACCCTACAGTCTGTATGGTATGTCAGAGTTTTTCATAATAGCCTCCCTTTTCCTGGTGATAAAACTAATTTGTGTTCATTGCAGAAATCTTAGAAAACGCAGAAATAACAGCCATCCAACTGCATAATAAGGAATAATAAGGCTTCGTAGCTGGGCTGTTCAAGCCCTTGAAACAGGGCTTGTCTGAACTGGGATATGCTGCGTACACATAAAACACACGTTAGATTTCGAATTCTTATGGGGCAAAAAAAATGTCAACTAGCTCTTCAACAGTTTTTATACAGATCACATGTTGAAAAGATAACATTTTATGGAACAAACTACATACAGTATTTTATCAGTTTCCCCTGATGATTTTTATTCTTGTAATACAGCAGATGATGAGATGGTTAGAGAGCATCACCGATTCAATGGACATGAATTTGAGCAAACTCTGGGAGATAGTGAAGGACAGGGAAGCCTGGCGTGCTACAGTCCATGCAGTCGCAAAGGGTCGGACATGACTTAGCAACTGAAATATTGCATAGCTATTTCGGCATTGCAAATTGCCAGTGGTTCACATCACGTTCCTACTGGACAGTGCTGTTGCGTAAGGCTCAAAAATATACTCCTTTAGTGTACCAGAAAGTTACACCAGGAGGATGAGTTCCAGGGTGCCAAACCCAGAGGAAGATCGAAGTTCTGATCACCGGCACTGGGACAGGAAGAGCTGGTGCCCTTGTTCATCTGCTCTTTCACACCTCCCAAAAAAATCGGGTCTTTGCTTTGGGCTAGGTGTCCAGCCGGGCAAGCCCCAGAACACAGTTCGCAGCGAGCTTGTACCCAAGAGAAGCTTGCAGCCCAGCAGCTCGGCTGCAGTATGGAGGCTCTGGACCTAGCAGAGGCCCTGACACAAAACAGAAGCTTTGCCCTGAACCACTCACAAATGCAGGCACAACCACAGGAACAGCGAGCTTTCCTGGGAAAGGTCGTGGCCCCACAAAAGCCCAGATCTTTTATTCTGACTCTGAATCTCACAGGAAAGCTCCAGGATCTTCCCATAACGACAGCTAAGCCTAGTCTTCCGTCCATGGATTTCTGGTTTTGCTTGCTCTTTGGGGAAGCCATGCGAGGTCACACAGGGTAGTCCAAGAGGATCCACTCTAGAAGGAGACTCAGGTAGCCAACCAGGGCTGTGACATAAGGGTCTTTAGGGAAATAGAGGGTTGTGTGTGGCCACTGAACGCAGGAGGCAATAACGCGCATGTGATGCCCTTCGACATGTGCACGTGTGCATGCGGAAGAGGCAGGCGGCTGGGCTGTGTGGGTGAGAGCAACTCCCCGGGTTCACACACTCCAAGGGCACTGGCTGAGCAACAGCCCAGCTCTGCAAACTGGGGATTCGTGCCATCTTCTGCCCAGAGCACCTCGTTCTCACCTCTCAGGGGCTCCAGGGTCCTGAAAGCTCGCCTGGTGTGGTGTGAGCCCAGATGAGGGCGACCTGTGCGTGGCACCTGGAAATCTTTTGTTCTCTTGAGGAGCGTTGATGAAAGGAAACGGCTGCTTCTCAGAGCAGGGCAGGCTGAAGCTATTTCATTCTTTCAAGCCCCAAGAAGGAACATTAGGCCTTTGGATGGGGCTTTCATTTTAAGAAGCAGGCAATCAGCATACTGTGAGCAGAGTCCCCACACTCTGCTGGGCAGGGTGGTCCAGGGCTGGCCTGGTCGCATCCTGCATTCTATCCCTGGTGGTGGGATTTCTGATGCCCAAGCTTCATCATCTGGGGACTGTGGCCATGATACCTGTAGGGTCACTAGTGTGAAGGGAACTGTTGGAAACTCGGTCTGGATTTCTCCCCAAATCTCCAAAGAAAGGACCCCAGGTGGGGTCATTGTTGGGGGGGGGTGTGGCGGAATACATCTGGGTGAATCCTTTGCAGCTGGTTGTAATCACTGTAAGAATGTGAATTAATGTTTGCAGAGAGCTTAGCACGCCGCTGGCTTGTAGTAAGTGCTGCCCCACTGCTTGTTAAATAAATAAACAAACAGGGAAATCTATATTGTGCCAAAGACAGGAGGGGTGGTGAAGAGCGCAGAAATAAAGCAGAAGGCATGAGGAGGGGGAAGTAGAAATGGGCTGGAGTGCCTGGAAGGAGGCAGCAGAACAGAGATGAGTAATGCCAGTCAAGCCAGAAGGGCTTCCAGGAGGAGGTGAGGGGCTGGGTTCTAACTTACCCTGGGCATGTTTTCAGAATTCCTAGGGATTCTCAAAAGGCAGGCCTTGGGTTAACAAAACACTAAAAATGTCTGAAAACCTGCTGATGGAAACAACATCCATGGTTCTGTTGTGGGGGGAAATCCCCCAGACAGAACTTCATGCTTTGGCCGCGGTCCAGAGCCCTGAGCTGGCAGCCTCCATGCCCGAGGAGTGTCCCCGTCCAGCTGCAGCTCGCCAGCTTCTGCTCAGGGTTCTGACATCATTCGAGGGAAGGAAATGACAGGGGTCCAGTCTCCCGCCCACTGTATCTCAGTTTTAAATGCCCCAGGCATGTCTCCCCTGGGGATAATTACATCCCAGTCAGTTTTAGCCAGTTAGGTCACATACCTGTAGGGCATTCATTTCTTTCCACAGGGATTGCCCACCGGATATTCCAAGGCGAGGGGGGTGAGGGGCCCTGCGCTCACAATAGCCCTGAGTCATGAGCTTCTCACTTCTTCCATGCTCCTCTCCCCACCCGGGAAGCCCATGACTCAACAGCATTTATTTAGCACCACCGAGCACAGAGATCCATCCTGGGAAGAAGGCTCCCTGAGCAGGCGTGGCCAGAACTGAGGGGCAGAGCAGACTGGCGTGCCCTGGATTCTGCCAGCCCCTCCGCCAAATGAGAGCAGCCCTGGGGGGCGGGGGGGCATCTGTGCATGTTATTAAAAGCAACCCCAAACTCCCACCTCGTGGGCCTCTAATAAAAAGCCAAGCACCTCGCTAGGCTTCTGTCCTCATCAGAGAAACAGAGGTGGGAAGATCAACTTCCTGGGTCTCCCTTTGACGCCTGGGAGCAGGGTTCTCAACAGGGAGTGGTTTTGCCCCCAGAGGACACCTGACACTGTCTGGA
>SJYR01001064.1:378872-406700 GCA_006410655.1 Kobus ellipsiprymnus
AGTGCCATATCAGAGACCCTGGAGGGAATGACCCCTGCCTCGGGCTCACCATGCCCTCTTCTGCTTGCTCAGCAAAGTTTGATTTGCTCGTCCAGCGAGGCTCAGACATGTGCACTAGGCAGGCAGACGGCAAGATGTTCTTGATCACACCCGACATCCAGGAGATGAAACTGATGCTCCAAAGCGGAAAGGAGCCCCGCTAGAGCTTCTTCCAGAGGAGACACTCAGCCGGCCGCACGCTAAGTCTCCTCCCCTGTGCCCCTTGTCACCTTGTGCCTGCACTCCTGGGGACTATTAAAAATGTCAGCAAAGCCGAAAGTGCCCAGTGGTGGGTGACGTCACAGGGACAGGAAAGGGCAGCACGGTGGCAGAGCACAGCGAGCCGGGAGGTCCAGAACTTCCCATAATAAAAGTTAATAGGCCGGGTTTCAGTAATTCGTGAGCAAGAATTAACCCTGCTGCTAAATCCAGTACCCGTGGATTTTTAACCGTGAGAATCACTGAATCAAAAAGAAGAAAACACAAAATTGATGCAACCGTTTATCTAGAAAATCTGTTTATAAGCAATTAGGGACTCAGAGGAGAGACAGAATCCCAACGTGACGGCAGCGAACCCAGAAGGAGAAACCATCACCAGAACACAAGGCACCCTTTAAAGTCCTTCAGGGCTGCCCAGGGGGGCGCTAGTGGTAAAGACCCACCTGCTAGTGCAGGAGACATAAGAGATGAGGGTTCAATCCCTGGGTCGGGAAGATCCCTGGAGGAGGGCATGGCAACCCACTCCAGTATTCTTGCCTGGAGAATCCCATGGACAGAGGGGCCTGGCGGGTTACAGTCCATGTTGTCACAAAGGGTCGGACACGACCGGAGCGACTTAGCATGCACGCGTGCGAAGTCCTTCTACTTTGAAGGTATCTCTCTAGAAGAATCCCATCCCCCTCTTCCTGATTTGAGGGGAATGTTGTTTTTACTTCATTGGTCCCTGGGATCCCCAGATCCAAGAACCACGACCCCACCCCCACCCCGGTCCAGGCCATAAGCAGCCCGGAGTCACTGGGCACTTCCCCTGCTCTTGATGAAGCACCTCTACTCCATCCTCCCGGGAAGACTAGGAGAGGGGGGAGGGGGAAACGGATGAGGGAGGGGAGCAGAACAGGGACATCTACTGATGTGCAGAGGAGAAAGGGATGCTCTACAGGCAAGCAGATAGCTTGAGCATGCTAAGGCATGAACCACAGAAACAAGAGGAGAAACACAGCCTTTGAGGCAATGCCGCAGGGAGCACTGTCCTGGGAGGACACAGGGAGTTGCCCAGCCTAAGACACAGTCCCTATCCTGCAGCCCCCAGGTCTCAGGCCCAAAGCCCCAGAGCCTGTCCAGGGTCAGCGGTCAAGCGTCACCTCCCAAACATTTGGAAATGTCAATGTCCCGAGCTGAGGAATTACCTTTTCACTCTTTCTTCAAACACTATCTCTCATAGACTTCAGCAAGACTCTTTGCCACTTGAAAATAAATTTAGAAAGATGGTACATTAGGGTTACATAATCTTGGTTTCCCAACAAGGATGAATGAAGTAACATAATCCTGTGTGTGTGTGTGTGTGTGTGTGTGTGTGTGTGTGATTAGTCTTCCCAACCCCCAAAACTTGAACTTTAAGGGGCAAGATCCCCCAGGTGTGGCAGAGACCGTGGAAAACTGTTTCTGGTGGGACCTTGGGCAGCCTAGCGCACTTCTCCAAACCAACTCTAGCTGCCCAAGGTGTAGCAGACAAAGGGTCCTTTAGGGCCACTCAGCTCCTGTTGGCAAGGCCAGCCCACGGATGGAGTAACCTTCTTGCTTTTCTCCAAGTTCAAGAAATTGGCAGACTTGAGCCTGATGGGGGAGGGGAGAAGGTCACGGCGATGACAAGATGGCAGGAGTAGTGGTCTTGAACATGGCTGCCGCTGCCCAGCGCCCCCCAGCCCAGCACTGAGCTCACACACGCTAGACGCTCACGGGAGAAGATGGAGGCTCCATGAGGGTTAAGGAGACTGTCCCAAGGTCACAGGGCTGGACAGAGTCAGAGCGGGAACAGACCCCACCCCATCTCCCCCGCCCCATCCTGTCTGATCCCAGAATCCATTCTTGAAGCCAAAACAGGCTGCTGCCACCAGGACCTTAGAAAGCAGCTTGTCATCATTTCTGTAGACCCGGAATGTTCCTCAGTAGCCGTGCAGTTACTGAGCATCAAGTGGTTGTATGAAAAATGAAACTAGTGAACGTGCTAGTCGCTCAGTGGTGTCCAACTCTGACGCCGTGGACTGTGTCACAGCAGCGACTGTAGGAACCCCCTGCAAAACGTCGTCAAGGTATACACACCTTCCTGGGCCTGAGTGATTGAGTGAGGGGCAGTCCAGGGTGGCTTTCTGGAGGAAGTGGCATTCGGTACATACCTAGAGGAACAAACGGGAAATGGAGAAGCAGAAAAAAAGGAGACACCATCCCCACTGGGCAGGGTTGCTAGTGTGAACCCCAAAGGCTAAACCGGAGCATGGCTGCCTCTGGGGACCTTCATCCTCCTCCTGCAGGGACGGAGGATTAAAAATGAACACCTACCAGGGGCTGGGCCCCTGCTAGCCCAGGGAGGAGAGATATCACAGCCACCTTCCCCATCCTTCAGGGGGTAGCAGAGATCACACAAGGAGTGCAGGCAGCTCTGCAGGGCCCCCCCACCCCCTTGCCCTCTGAAGTCCCCAGTCCCCTCTGCAACAGGAGGACCAGGCTGTGGGTTCAATGAGATGAACTGTGTTCCAGACTCTGGTCATGCTTGGGCACAAGAGTATTAAGCATTCGGTAAGTGGGGGCTCCGGGGAGGAGCTGGACCGGGCGGCCACGCAGCAAGCAGGGGAGGCTCCCTGGAGGAGGTGAGAGCTGAGTGGCCACCAGGAGTCAGCCAGGGGTGGGGCGGGAAGAGGCAGGGAGAGCATTCGTGACTCCAGCCTCAGAAGCGTCTCTCTAGGCTGCAAGGTGGCCCGCAGCAGGACTGCCTCCACCCGAGCCTTTTGGTGAAGGTGGGGGCTGGTGGACGTTCCCTCCCCGCCGTGACACCCTGGCCTCCCTCAAAAGCAGCTCGAGGGGCACTTTCCTCGGATAAAAATAAAACTTGGTGGTGCTCCGCAGGAATGGAATACTTTCTTCCTGTGTTTAAATTTCTACGGAAAATCTGACCCGCGTGGCCGCCGCCCGGGCATAAGCGAGCGCACAGCGCTGGTATCTTTCTTGAAGGCGAAGGAAGCCGGCGGGGCGTCCAGGCCCGAGCGGGCGCGGGCCCCGCAGGGTGGGCGCTCCTGCACCGCGGCGCGCGGGGCCGGGGCCGGGCGACGCGGGCGGCAGGCGGAGCGGGAGGCCCGGCCCCCTGCGAGCCAGCGCGCCCGAACGCCGCCTGTCCGCTTGCAGAGGCCGCCGGGGCCGTGGATGGGGAGGGCGCGCCGCCCGGCGGTCCTGGCGCACAGGCGGCCGCGATGAGGGTCAACGAGAAGTACTCGACGCTCCCGGCCGAGGACCGCAGCGTCCACATCATCAACATCTGCGCCATCGAGGATATCGGCTACCTGCCGTCCGAGGGCACGGTGAGTGAGGGCGGCCGCCAGCCGCGATGGCCAGGGAGGGCCGCGCACCTGCGCCGCGCCCGAGGAGGGCGGGACGGGAGGCGCCGGGTCTGCGGGGCTCTAGGCGCTTGGGGGGCGCCCAGCGGCGCACGTGGGCCCCGCCGCAGGCACGCGCCCACCCACTCCCGCCCCGACCCCGGCCGCGAGTCCCCGCCCGCAGCCGCTCTGCCCCCAGCTCGAGCGTGAGCCCGCTAGGGCCCCGGGTGGGACGCTCCCTTCCCGCTGGTGCCGATTTGGGGCAACGGGTGGGGGTGGGGAAGCCGCCTCGCCCGGGGAGGGTGGCAGCCTCCAAGCCCCACCGCGCCGTCCGCCTCGGGCCACAGCCGCGCGCCTCCGTGCGGTGTGCCCGGCCTGGGAGCTCCACACGCCCCGGGCAGCAGGCGCCAGGGCCGGTAGGTCTTTCCACGTTGGCCCGGCTTCCCAAACCCCGCGTTTGCGCCTGGCCTGGATGATAGCCAGGCCGCGTGGGCCAGCACCTACCCTACCCCACCAGGTGACGACGAGACCCTAGCGGGTCTCCTCTGATCCCAGGTCAGAATTCGCCCGTGAGGGTTTTGGCTTAAAGTTGGAACAAAGTTTGCCAGAAGAGGAAAGGGCTGAGACCAGTGCCTCAGCCAGGGAGCCCCGCTAACTGCTGGCTCTGGGGCCAGAAAATAGACTCCCCTGTCTCCCTCCTTCCCCCAAGCACCGCCCGGGCCCCTCCCCAGGAGATGCGGAAGCCCCAGCTGCCCTGTTCTGCTCTGACCAAGTCCAGGGTTATCCCTGCCTGCCTCTGTAGCCTCTGCTGGAGTCAATGGGGGCATCGAGGGAGGTGCCGGTGGCGTGTGTTCCAGGAAAGGCAGAGACCCCCAGCCTCAGATCACAACTGGGCTCCCATGGGCTTTGGGGCGTCTTTTACAGCTGGGCCTGCCCCAAAGTGCTGAGAGTGTTAGGGACCACTGTTGGTGGTGGCCTTGAAAGCTTAGGGTTATCGCTTCAGCCCACACTGTGTGTGTCTGCTGTGTGCCGGGTCCTGTGGGATCCTGGGCACCCCCAGAGGGGACGAGACAGGGGACCCCGCCCAGCTAGGGCTCAAGGAGCAGTAGTGGAGGTACCCAGGATGCTTCCAGGGCGATGGGCCAGTCATTGTGAGTTAACTCATTTTACTCTCTCAGTAGCCATGGAGGTAGGTGTTGTTCCTGCAGATGAAAAAGTGGGGGCCGGAGAGGGGCAGATGACTGTCTGGTGTCACTCACCAGCTGGGAGGTGAGCTCTGAAGAGCCAAGACACAGAGGCGTGTTTCCACGGACAGCCTGCTGGAGGGACGAACATTCTGGAGGAGAGGGGGCCGGTTATATCCATAATTGGGTGGGGTGGGGCCTTCAGTACAAAGAAATGGCGAATATGAAGACTCACGGGTGGGAAGGAGGGGTGCACAGGTTAGGAGGCATGAGATAGGGGTGGCAGCCAAGATAATGAAGAGAAACAGACATTCCAGAGGTTGACCAGATTCAACTTGAGAGAGACAGGTTGTGAAATGAAAAATGGAGCTTTTAACAGATGGCTCCTGGGCTCTGGAGCTTACTACAGGGACCCATGGCCCACCCCCATCTAGAACTCCCCTCTCCACTCTCCCCAAACCACAAAGTCTGCAGAGAGGCCCCTTGGCCCTTCCTTCAAGGTCTCTACCATCCAGAAACAAGTAGATAAGCCCAGAGGAGACTGGTGAGTCTTCCTTTGCACACAGCTCTTACTATGGGGAGGTTTAGGGTATGATGGGCTTGAAGGGCTGTGAATCAGGGGCACATGGCCATAGGAAGGCGGGCTGAGCAGTGTCCCACCGAAGAGAGAGGGCCTCAGGGAGACTGGACACAGCGGCTCCAGGAGCCGGGGGCCTGTCCATGCTGCTGGGCAGGCGCTGGGCCAGGGAGAGCCTCCCAGGGCATCCCCAAGACTGCTCGTGCCAATGATTATTGTTCATTCACTACCCTGAGTCACCCAGCAAAGGCGGCTCCTTTCAGATGAAGCCCAGAGGGTGTGGACTGCCTTTCAGAAAGTCCCCTCTAGTTCCCAGACTTGCATCCCATACTGGGGGTGTCAACGTCATTTGCATCGGCCATCGGAATAAACCCTGGCCCAGCCTCCTTGTCTGTGCCTCTCCTCATTCTCATTCCCAAGTTCAAGGGTGAAGGTCATTTCCTTGTTCCTGTAGAAAGAGGTGTAAGAGATAACTCAAAAGTTAGAGCCCAGATTGGTGGGTCCAACTCATTTCATGACGTTTTCTTTGTGTTAATCTTTGAGTGTTTCTACTTTCTTCCTTCATACTGTGGGCTGTCAGTGGCCTTGACTCTATATCCCAACAAGCCCAGACATCCCAGAGACAGGCTGGCATTTGCCTGCCTGCGAGATAAGAGCGCGTCCTCTTTATCTGCTGTTGGAGACGATCTGTTTATGGATCACGGAATTAGCCCATTAATCATAAGTTAATATGCAATGTGAGTAATTTAATTTAAATTTTTTTCTAGTAAAAGTGTTTCAGAGTGATGTTCAGATTGGAGTTGAAATTCAGAGAGTCCCAAGATGGAAAGAAATTTTGCAGGTCACTGATTTCATTTTCCCCATTTTTGGAAAAAGTGAATATAGCAGGTTCTCTTAGAATGATCCTTGAGACATGCCCTGACTTGGTCTTTCACACACAAATGAGTGAATTCAGTTCCTGGAGCTCCAACTCCAGGTAAGAAGCCAAATTAAAGAATGCACTGGGTTCTGGGTATAGAGAATAGGCTTGTGGTTATCAAGTGGGAGGGGAAGGATGGAGTGGGAGACTGGGGTTAGCAGATGCACAGGGAACTATGTCCATATCCTGTGACAAACCCTAATGGAAAATAGTATTTTGCAAAAATACTGTATCTATGCATAACTGAATCACTTCGCTATATAGCAGAAATTAAACAGCCTTGTAGATCAGCTACACTGCAATAAAAAAATAAATATAAAGAAAGAATACACGGGCCCCAGTGCAGCAACCAAGGTGTGGATTCAGGGCTCCACTCTCCTCCTCTGTCCTTTTCTAAGAGTTTGGAGAGGCAGGTAGACTGCCCTCTCCCTGTTCCTGGTGCTTGGGTCAGGGCACACTTACTGTGAAGGGGAACTTTGGCCCCTGACCTCTTCTCCTGTCACCTCAAGGAGCCATCTTTCTACCTTCCTTGGACTTCCCTGGTGACTCAGAGGGTAAAGAATCTGCCTGCAATGCAAGAGACCCAGGTTCGATCCCTGGGTCAGGAAGATCCCCTGGAGAAGGGAATGGCCACCCACTCCAGTATTCTTGCCTGGAGAATCCCCATGGACAGAGGAGCCTAGCTGGCTACAGTCCAGGGGTCCCAAAGAGTCAGACATGACTGAGCAACTAATACTTTCACTTTTCTTTCTGGGGCAGCTCAGGGTTCATCTTCAAAATCCGTTCAGTTCTCCCATCACACTCAGTCCTCACAAGCATCCCACGACCTCAGTCGAGGAGATGTTTTTGTCCCCATTTTGCAGATGGAAAAACTGAGTCTTAGAGCTCGGGAGTGGGGGTGTAGTGTCTAAACTCTGGTCTGACTGGGTCTCAGCTTCCATATGCTTGATCTGGTGGCCCCTACCAGTAGCAATGTGCAAAACCCATGCCTATGTCATTCATTCACACACTCATACATTCATTCCAGAACCATGCACTTAGTGCCGAGCATTTAAAAAGACAGGAAGGAGGGGATGAGGCGTCCTGACTCCTGTTGGGGGCGGTGGGGGAGGAGACTGGGGAGGATGGAGCAGGCAGGAGACAGGATGAGCACTCCCGCCCTCGGACGCTGCACACAGCCCCTGGGTCAGCTCAGAGGATCTGAGTTGCCTGTTTGGAAAATAAGGAGGAACCCCTTGTAGAGACGCTGGGAGTCTGGTGTGCCCAGGATGCTGACAGCAGGCCGTGTGCCCTTCAGCCCTGCCTGCCTGGAGCCTGCGTGTCCACCTGGCTCTGACCGCCTCCCACACGCTCACCCTGCCCGCCGGCAGCAGCTTCATTCCTGAGCACTGGCCAGTGTCTTCAACCTTCCCTGGGTGGCCTTCTGGCTTTTCTGCCCACCCTCTTTGCAAGGAGAGGAACCCCTTCTCTGCCAGCTCTCCGTGACAGTGCATTTTTCTGCCCCTCTTGGGATATCCAGGGGAATAAGCGCCTGCCGTCGGCACCAGCATGGAGGGCTGGGAGATGGGATGGCTTCCGGGTGCCTGTCCCAAGAGTTAGAGGGAGGGTCCACCCAGACTCGGTGCTCTTTAACTCAGCGAGTCCTCCCGGCTGCTGGTGGGGGCAGCTTCTGTTATCCACCCGTTTTACAGAGCTGGAAACCGAAGCCCTGAGCAGGTAGAGTGTCCCCCAGGGCTCATAGCTGGAGAGGGACCAAACCTGGATGTACCTGAGGGCTCTCGTTGCCCCCAACCCCCCTCCACCCTGACCTTACCCTTCCCTGTGGTCTGGGAGCAGGGGTCTGGGAACCGTGGCTCAGCTGGGCGGCTGCACTGACGCTAACAGTGTCCAGTGGAGCAGCCCATGAGGGGCCAGCAAGGGCCGCGAGGGCTGACCGCTGCACTCGCCAGAGCCCCAACTTCCTCCAGACCCAGTAACTCTGACTACAGTGGCCCTTGAGCAGGGGCTGCATGAGAGGGTGGAGCTGTGCTGGGAAGGAGTGTCACCCCGGGTCCCCGGTGCTGTTGGGTGGGGGTCCCTGGGTGCAGCCAGGACTCCAGGCTGGACGCAGCCCGCCCGCACTGCCACCTCAGGCACCCCTCACCAGGCCTCAGTTTCCCCGACAAACGGAGGTGAACAACTTTCTTCCGCCTGTCCCCCACGACCCACCAAAGATGCTCGGGTGATCCGTGGTCTCTGTCCTGGGCTGGGGGAGGGGAGACGGGCCTCCTTCCGCCCCCCAGCCCCCCAGCCCTCCTGGCACGGGCTGTGGACCCGGCCTCTCAGCCCCAGCCCAGCTCTGACGACTCTTCTCAGCATGATTTTATTTATTTTCTCTTATTTCCGAGACCAGCTTGCTGGGGAACCTAAGACCCTCGACAACCATCTGACTCCCACAAGAGTTTGAGAGCCGGGCGTGATTTTCCACAGAAGCCACGCACTATGGTGCCTTTGGGGGTGCCTGGACTTTGAGCCCTGCCCCCCAGACTCCATCTCCTTGGCCCCCTGGATAGGCAGAGGGGGAAACTGAGGCGGGACTGCGTGTGCAGCTCCCCCCACCCCTGATGCCATCTCTACCACCTCTGCCCTCACTCTGGCCCGAGACCACCCGCTGAACCCAAATTCTCGACTCGGGGTCTGGGAGTCGATCTGGGAGAACCCCGACTAACACAGCAGGTGCCTGGCCCCTGACCGCACAGCTCATTAGTGGCAGAGCCAGGCCAGGCGAGGGCCGGCAGTCACCTCGACACACCGTCGCCAGCCTCACTGGCCATCGGAGTCACGACGAGCAGACGCAGTCTGCTCCACTCCACCCGGGACCCTGTGTGACAGGAGAACCCCCGAGGGGTTAGCCCTGCAGATGCCACACCCTGTTCGAGCCGCTGGTCCTCCCCATGCAGCCACCCCCCTCCTCCGCAAAGCTGAGATGCCCTCCGCGAGAGCATCCAGCGTTGGCATCTGCAAGTGCTGCGAGCAGGGACGGCTCCTCCTGAATGCCAGGCCCTGGTGGCAGGGCCTTCTGCAGTGTGCTCAGGCGTCCGGGCCCCTGCCATCAGAGGGCGGCGGTGGAGAGCGTGGGCGGGGTGGGGTGGTGGGCTGTCGGGTGGCCGGTGGCTGGGCCACGCCCTCCCCTCTGCGGCCCGTTCGGAGCCCCTGACGGCGATCGCTGTCTCCTCCCCACAGCTGCTGAACTCCTTGTCCGTGGACCCGGATGCCGAGTGCAAGTATGGCCTGTACTTCCGCGACGGCAAGCGCAAGGTGGACTACGTCTTGGTGTACCACCACAAGAGGGCCTCGGGCGGCAGGACGCTGGCCAGGAGGGCCCAGCACGGCGACGCGGGCCCGGCCGCCCGCAGCGCCCGGCAGGACCAGCCCCTGCCCGGGAAGGCGGGCCCCCTGGGCGCGGGCGAGCCCGAGCCGCCGCTGGACTACCACGAAGATGACAAGCGCTTCCGCCGGGAGGAGTACGAGGGCAACCTGGTGGAGGCCGGCCTGGAGCTGGAGCGGGACGAGGACGTAAGTGTGCCCGCTCCTGGACGGGCGGGGCGGGCGGGCCCGCGGCTGCCGGGAGGCCCGGCCTTCAGCTGCTCTCAGAAAAGGGCCGGTGCTGACACCCTCCTGGCTGAGTGGAGAGAGCCCAGGCGCGCACACACCCCCACCGCTGCCCCAGAGGAGGAGCTGGGCTTCTCCGCCCTGACCCATGGGGTCATTTCCTGCTCGGGTCAGTTCCTCCCCTGGGAAGCTGGGCAGAGGACGAAGCTCTCCCGGGAGCCTCCCCGGAGCTCGACGTCGGCGTCTCAGGGCCTCAGTTTCTCAACTTGTCGAGTGAAGAGGTTGGCCAGGCTGATCCCCCGGGGGCCCTGGTGAGCTGAACTCGGTGACCATCACACTGGTTTCCGGAGCTCCCCTCCTTGGCAAAGCCCGAGTCTGTCTCGGGGGACGTTTCCCGGGCAAAGCAGAAGGTATTCTCACCTGGCCTGCAGGCCGCCCTGGTTGCAGAAAAGCACGGCAGTGTGCAGAGATGACCTTGGTGACCCTGGGGACCATCAGTCGGCCCTCAGCTTCTCGGCAGACTTGCTGGTGCTCACGTACCGTCTGCTTACCTCTCTGTGCATGAGGCGGTGGGGGCCCTCCTTCCGTGAACACTAGGGGGTCAGGCCCCCAGCCCGAGGAACTGTCACTGTGCAGGTTAACCAAGAATCAAAGTCTCTACAGCACGTTCAGAGCAGAGAACATAGTCAGTAAGTTGACTTAGGGAGCTGTGAGTCCATCGAGAATGTTCCAAATAGAAGGTGGTGTTAGTTTGCTATCATATTTGATGAGTACCACCCAATCCTTAAACGGTGAACGCTTTGGGTCTGGTGATGAGAAGGTTTTCGCGGTACTCAGACTAGAAAGCTAGTGACCGGGGACTAGGTATGAACACTTTTTCATACTTTGATGCTACTTCAAATGAAAGCTGCCAAACATGGTTAACGGCACTCGTTCCACCTTGACCCCGAGGTCGAGGCCTCTTGTGCTCAGCAGGGACCACCCCCCTGGTGGGGCTTTGGTTACCTGGCACATCTCGGTGAGTTCAGCTGTAGGGTTGGTTCCCACTGGAGCCGTGAGGATGCGAGGGACTTAAAACATTCTGATGGTCAGGATGCAAAAGATGGATTCTGACTAGGTGGCCAAGAGCCTGTTTCTCTGATTCTGAAGGCAGCAGCCGCAGGCAGGCATACACTGGTCCTTCAGGGTTTTCTGTCGCGCTTTGGCTTAGACCTGAGCTGGGGCCGCTCCGGAGAGAGGACAGTCATTCACACTGGCTTTTCCCAGTCCCACCCAGCCAGCCCCGTGGCCTTCTGTTGGAACAATGCGGCTACTATAGAGGCTTGATTTCAGCGTGTCCTTTATAACTGGAGGAACCAGTGGCCTCCGTCAGAGGCAGGAGAGGCCAGAGGGAGGCTGGTGGTGGAGCCTGTCCCTGGAACTGTGATCCTGGGTGCGGTGTGATGGGCGCCTTGTCTGTTCACCAGGGATTCATTGTCTGTCTCTGCCACTCTTTCCTGACTACAACTTTAAAATCTCAAGTTTGAAAGGACCCCCTACCCCAGGGTCCAATAATTCACACCCTCCTCGCCAGATACCAGACCTTCTGCCTGTCCTTTGCAAGACATAAAGCTTCAGACTATTGTACAGTTGCACTCATTTCACATACTAGCAAGGTAATGCTCAGAATCCTTCAAGCTGGGCTTCAGTGGTATATGAACTGAGAACTTCCAGATGTACAAGCTGGATTTAGAAAAGGGAGAGGAACCAGAAATCAAATGGCAATATCTCTTGGATTATAGAGAAAGCAAAGAAATCCTAGAAAGACATCTACTTCTGCTTCATTGGCTACGCTAAAGCCTTTGTCTGTGTGGATCACAACAAACTGTGGAAAATTCTTAAAGAGATAGGAACACTTTACCTGTCTCCTGAGAAATCTGCATGCAGGTCAAGAAGCAACAGTCAGAACTGGATATGAAACAACAGACTGGTTCAAAATGAAAAAAGGAGTTTGTCAAAGCTGTATATTGTCACCCTGCTTATTTAACTTTTATGCAGAGTATGTCATGTCAAATACCAGGCTAGATGAATCCCAAGCTGGAATCAAGATTTCCGGGAGAAATACCAATAACCTCAGATAGGCAGATGATACCTCTCTAATGGCAAAAAGTGAAGAGGAACTAAAGAGCCTCTTGATGAGGGTGAAAGAGGAGAGTGGAAAAGCTAGCTTAACACTCAGCAATCAGAAAACTAAGATCATAGCATCTGGTCCCATTATTTCATGGCAAATAAATGGTAGATGGGGAAAAAGTGGAAACAGTGACAGATTTTATTTCCAAAATCACCGTGGATGGTGACTGCAGCCATGAAATTAAAAGACGCTTGCTCCTTGGAAGGAAAACTATGACAAACCTAGACAACGTATTAAAAAGCAGAGACTTTGCCAACAAAGGTCTGTACAATCAAAGGTATGATTTTTCCAGTAATCATGTACGGATGTGAGAGATGAACCACAAAGAAGGCTAAGCACCAAAGAATTGATGCTTTCAGATTGTGGTACTGGAGAAGACTCTTAAGAGTCCCTTGGACAGTAAGGAGATCAAACCAGTCATTCCTAAAGGCAGTCAACCCTGAATACTCACACCCACTGGAGCCGTGAGGATGCGAGGGACTTAAAACATTCTGATGGTCAGGATGCAAAAGATGGATTCTGACTAGGTGGCCAAGAGCCTGTTTCTCTGATTCTGAAGGCAGCAGCCGCAGGCAGGCATACACTGGTCCTTCAGGGTTTTCTGTCGCGCTTTGGCTTAGACCTGAGCTGGGGCCGCTCCGGAGAGAGGACAGTCATTCACACTGGCTTTTCCCAGTCCCACCCAGCCAGCCCCGTGGCCTTCTGTTGGAACAATGCGGCTACTATAGAGGCTTGATTTCAGCGTGTCCTTTATAACTGGAGGAACCAGTGGCCTCCGTCAGAGGCAGGAGAGGCCAGAGGGAGGCTGGTGGTGGAGCCTGTCCCTGGAACTGTGATCCTGGGTGCGGTGTGATGGGCGCCTTGTCTGTTCACCAGGGATTCATTGTCTGTCTCTGCCACTCTTTCCTGACTACAACTTTAAAATCTCAAGTTTGAAAGGACCCCCTACCCCAGGGTCCAATAATTCACACCCTCCTCGCCAGATACCAGACCTTCTGCCTGTCCTTTGCAAGACATAAAGCTTCAGACTATTGTACAGTTGCACTCATTTCACATACTAGCAAGGTAATGCTCAGAATCCTTCAAGCTGGGCTTCAGTGGTATATGAACTGAGAACTTCCAGATGTACAAGCTGGATTTAGAAAAGGGAGAGGAACCAGAAATCAAATGGCAATATCTCTTGGATTATAGAGAAAGCAAAGAAATCCTAGAAAGACATCTACTTCTGCTTCATTGGCTACGCTAAAGCCTTTGTCTGTGTGGATCACAACAAACTGTGGAAAATTCTTAAAGAGATAGGAACACTTTACCTGTCTCCTGAGAAATCTGCATGCAGGTCAAGAAGCAACAGTCAGAACTGGATATGAAACAACAGACTGGTTCAAAATGAAAAAAGGAGTTTGTCAAAGCTGTATATTGTCACCCTGCTTATTTAACTTTTATGCAGAGTATGTCATGTCAAATACCAGGCTAGATGAATCCCAAGCTGGAATCAAGATTTCCGGGAGAAATACCAATAACCTCAGATAGGCAGATGATACCTCTCTAATGGCAAAAAGTGAAGAGGAACTAAAGAGCCTCTTGATGAGGGTGAAAGAGGAGAGTGGAAAAGCTAGCTTAACACTCAGCAATCAGAAAACTAAGATCATAGCATCTGGTCCCATTATTTCATGGCAAATAAATGGTAGATGGGGAAAAAGTGGAAACAGTGACAGATTTTATTTCCAAAATCACCGTGGATGGTGACTGCAGCCATGAAATTAAAAGACGCTTGCTCCTTGGAAGGAAAACTATGACAAACCTAGACAACGTATTAAAAAGCAGAGACTTTGCCAACAAAGGTCTGTACAATCAAAGGTATGATTTTTCCAGTAATCATGTACGGATGTGAGAGATGAACCACAAAGAAGGCTAAGCACCAAAGAATTGATGCTTTCAGATTGTGGTACTGGAGAAGACTCTTAAGAGTCCCTTGGACAGTAAGGAGATCAAACCAGTCATTCCTAAAGGCAGTCAACCCTGAATACTCACTGGAAGGACTGATGCTGAAGCTGAAGCTCCAGTCCTTTGGCCACCTGATGCGAAGAGCTGACTCACTGGAAAAGACCCTGATGCTGCGAAAGACTGAGGACAGGAGGAGAAGGGGATGACAGAGGATGAGATGATTGGAAGGCATCACCAACTCAATGGACATGAGTTTGAGCAAGATCCGGGAGATGGTGATGGTCAGGGAAGCCTGGTGTGCTGTAGTCAATGGGGTCACAAAGAATCAGACAAAGTTTGATGACTGAACATCAGCGACAACAAAGCTTCACCATTTGTCAGAGATAACAAGAGTATTTACGTGACTGTGTGCATGTTCAGTTGCCTATTCATGTCCAACTCTTGGCAGCCCTGTTGACTGTAGCCCCCAAGCTCCTCTCTTCGTGGAATTTTTCAGGCAAGAATACTGAAATGGTTTGCCATTTCCTCCTCCAGGGGATCTTGCCGACCCAGAGATTGAACTCAGGTCTTCTTCATCTCTTACAGTGGCTGGCGGGTTCTTTTCTGCTGAGCCACCTGGGAAACAAGCCATTACATCACTGGTTTATCCTAAAGTACTTAACTTAGAGTCTGGCCCTCAGGAACATCTCACTGGTGATATGAATATTCAGTTATATATTATTATGGCTCATATGAAAATGGAATGGCCATGCTCACAAAGGAGAAAGAAGAACCTTTCCAAGTCCAATTAAATCCTTTGCCACACATCTTTTTAAAAACTTCTTGACTTTGAAATAAACAGCAAACATAAAGACAGCGGTTATGGCCACCAGAAAAGATTGAGCTGTACCAATAAGTGGCGAGGGTTCTTCCCCCACTTCCAACATGCACGTGTTGTTTCCCCAGCACCACCCAGCACTTCTCTGACACCAGCTGGGGACCTGCAACGTAACTCAGTGTGGACACTGCCTATCTGGGGGTAGTGCCAGACCCCACAGGTTAAAGGCAAGACCCTCTTCCGACTCCAGCCATCATTTGCAAGCCCAGATGGTCACCTGTGCTCTGACCCATTGGCCACTGTTCAGAGGTTCTAACGACTTTGGATTCTATTAATTTGTAGAGTGGCTCACGGAACTCAGAGAAACATGTTGCCTGCTAGATCACAGCTTTATTGTAAAAGGTAATAAACTCAGGAACAGCAGATGGAAGGGAATGCAGAGGACAGGGTGTGCTGGGGAGAGGCACGGAACTTCACGCTCTCCGAGCCTCACTTTCCCCAAATCTGCATGTGTTCACCAACCCAGAAGCTGTCCAGACCCTGTTTGTGGGGAGTGATGGAGGATTCATCACTCAAGCACAATTGATTAAATCGCTGGCTGTCCGTGATTGCTTCAACCGGAAGCCCTTCCTTCTCGCATTCCCAGACACGGTTGTGGGGAGGGACTAGAAGTCCCAGTCCTCTAACCATGTGGTTGGTTCCCCTGGCAAGCAGTCCCCCCACCCCCGCCTTGGGAAAGTCACCTCATTCACCTAACAAGAGACACCTTGACTGGGCTCCCCACTTAGGAAATTCTGAGAGTTTTAAGAACTCTGTGCCAGGACCGGGGGACAAAGAACAAAAATGTATTTCTTCTTATTAATACAAATCACAAGGTCATGGTGACCCCAATTCTCAGTGATAATTTGGTTCTATAGCCTTAAAAGGGTTTCAGCAGTTGATTGGACCTTTTTTTAAGAAAAAAACTCTGGGCCACGCCTCACGGTGTACGGGATCTTAGTTCCTCAAGCAGGGATTGAGCCCACACTCCCTGCATTGGAAGGCAGAGTGGTAGCCACTGGACTACCGGGGAAGTCCCTGATTGGGCCCTTTTTAGATGAAAATGTTACTGTGGCATAAACTCAACAGTTCAGGATTTCAAAGCAGCTGGAGCTGAGCGTGAACCATCTCCCTATGGCATCTTCAGATCGTAGCCAACCTTTCCATGGCCCCTGCACCCCTGAGCTTCCCCCCGAGATGAGTCAGGCCCCAGGCAGCGTTGCCTTCACCTGCTCCAGACCAGAGTCTATTCAGGGGCCGCTGGGAGGAGGCAGCACGCGGGGTGTGCGCGGGTCCACGCCAGCGCGATTAGCAGAGAGACGCCCAGGATGACTCACTCCCGGGTGTGCTCTGATTACAAGAAGCGAGAGGGTTTGGGGAACAAGATAGCCTCAGAGAGAGCCCAGCCTCGCAACCTTGCCCTGTGAAACAAAACTGGGGCTTATGCGCGCTTCCCTGGGGAGAAAGAAATCCATGGACTCCCATCGGATGTTCAAACAATGACCCCCAAGATATGAAGAGTCTTAAAGTGGGATTTCTCAGCCTTGGTGTTGCTGGCATTTGATATCTTGAAGCATTCCTAAATACAACTGAAAATGTCACCAGTATCCCCCAGGCCCCAACATGGAGGGCCAGCTGGACAGGCTAGACCAGGGGCAGGGAGGAATGAAATGAAAGTCACTCAGTCGTGTCCGACTCTTTGCAGCCCCATGGACTATACAGTCCATGGAATTCTGCAGGCCGGAATACTGGAGAGGGCAGCCTTTCCCTTCTCCAGGGGATCTTCCCAACGCAGGGATCGAACCCAGGTCTCCAGCATTGCAGGCGGATTCTTTACCAGCTGAGCCACAGGGGAAGCCCAGGGGAAGCCCAGGAACAGGGATAGGGGGATGCAGAAGGACAGTGATGCAAGAGGAATGGGGGCGGGCGAGCAAGTACACCCACCCCCTTCCCTAGGTGCTGCTGGCCTGGTCATCTGCAGTTGTGACCGGGCAGGGTGTGCAGGTCACAGGGGCAGAGGTGTGTGACCCCCTTTGCTCCCCCAGGGCCAGTGTGGGTGTGAGGCTGAGCCACTCTGGGGCAACATGGGCTTCGAGCCCCACACACACGGGGCCCCTGTGAGCAGTGCGAGACTTTCTCCTGAGTCAGGAGGCTTGTTGCTGAGAAGACATCCCGTGATGACGGGGGAAGACCGGCCTGGCTGAGGGCGCAGTGGGGGTCTGGATCTTAGAGACACAGAACATTGAGTGTCCCGGGTGGGGCTTCTGATACCCACGACCACAGACTGCGGAGAGCTTAAAACAGTACTAATTGTTTCTCTCCCAGTTCTGGGGGCCAGAAGTCTAAAGGCAAGGCATCAGCAGGACCGGAACCCCCCCAGGCTCTGGGGGAGTGTCGCTCCCAGCTCTTCCAGTTTCTGGGGCTCCAGGTGTTCCTGGGTTTGTGGCCATGTCCCCCTAGCCTCAGCTTCCTCCTCACTTGGGCTCCTCCTCTCTGTTTGTCTCTCCTCTTCTTATAAAGACACCCATCATTCTGCATAAGGCCCACCTAATCCACTGTAACCTTATCTAACTTGATTTCATCTGAAAAGACCCCATTTCCGAATAAAGCCCCCCTCGCAAATATGGGGAGTTGGGATGTGGGTGTCTCTTTTAGAGGGCACCATTCATCCCACCTCAAAGCTGAGCCTTTACATGAGCAGTTATCCCAGGAGTGGGGGGAGCTCATGCAGGACCCCTCGAGGTGCAGCCATGGGTGGGGAGGCACCGCTCATGGTTGGAGGGCTGAGCAGGGCAGGTGGTCTGGCGGGGACCAAGCCTTGGCCTGGCCGCCTTGGTGCAGAGTCCTGGGGTGTGCACGGAAGCCCCTGAGGTCGTCAGGATGAAGGCTCTGACTCAGCAGGTCTAGGTGGGCCCCACACTGCGCTTCTCACCCTGGTCCATGCTTGGAGGCGTGAGGAGTGTGCAGACCTGTTTCCTCAGGAGCCGTCAGAAACTTCCCCAAGGAAGGACTTTCCCCTTCCACTGTCCACGCAAGTCCCCGATACACTGTCCAGTGCCCTGGGGGTACCCCAGACAGAGACCCGCACACACATGGTGCCCCGGGCCAGGAACCCAGTGGAGGGGGGAGTGGCGGGTCTGGAAGGAACGTGCTCGTAACTTCGTGTATAGGACGCATGGAGGCTGAGCCTGGCCAACTGTCTGTGATCACAGATGACCCACTTGCCCCCTACCCTCCCCCAGGCACCGTGGGCCCAGAGGAACTCAGCTTAAAAATTATTTCCCCAGCCACCCACAAGAGGGGCCCTGGTTGTCAAATCAGGATCTGATGCCTGGATCCAGAAGACGGCCCCTGAAGTCAGTTTCACACGAGGGTCCCGGGCGGGTGTCATATCAGAGACCCCAGGGGCAGCAGACAGGATGGAAATGGTGGGGAAAGGTCCTGGAGGCAGGTGGCCCAGGCCTTCCTTCTGCAGGAGCGCCTCTTCCACCTACCCCCCACTCCTCTGTCCCTCCGGTGGCGTTGGGGTCAGCGGCCAGGGTTCCCAGGAAACGGACAAGAGCAGCTTGTGGGCCAGCATGTTTCCTTGTAACTGAAACCCATCAGCATTTTTTAAGTCCAGCCTCAAAGCCAGGGCACTATTTATGTCCAGTGGTCATGGCCGGGAAGGCCACACAGTAAAGTCCCGACTGAGTACTGGGGGTGACCGAGGCCCACACTGCCCTGATGTTGAACTTGACTCCGGCTTTGGCAGAATTGTTACAGCCACAGACGCGTGAACCCTACAGGGTCAGTTTGCTTTCAAGATGCCGTTCAGGGCTCGCCGCTGCACCCCTGGGCTGGCGGGCTGTAGTTTCTCCTCGTTCCTCCCCAGAGCTGGTGTGGGCCGCGGCGGCATCTGTTTCCCGTCTTTGTGGATGTTGTTTTTTGAAGAGCAAGCGAGGAGCTGCCTGCAGGAGGATGGGAGCCACCTCCACCCCCGACTCCAGGATGCCCGGTCAGGCCACGGTGAGGGTACCTGAGCTCCCAGGGAAGCTCAGACCCCACCCAGACCCTCTGAGACCCAGCCCGGCCACTTCCTGGGGGCTGAGCAGCCTCAGGCAAGTAGCTCCCCCACTCAGGACCTCAGTTTTTCCATCTGTACAATGGAGGTGATGGCACATCCTTCCTCCTGGGAGGGTGGGCAGGGTTGCCATGGACACGGGACAGGGGAGAGGGGCGTGTTTCTTGCATTTTCCAGCTGAGGCCTTGTGGGCATGAGCTGGTGTCCGAGACAGTTGGCTAAGCGCGGTGATAAGCATGGAGTGGGGCTGGGGAGCCACTCCTCATGGCCTGGACATTGGGGTTGGGGTTCTCCACTTTGAGGTACCTGAAGTCTAATTTCAACAACTCCGTAGGTAAGGACAGTGGAGCAACAGATGTTCTCGGGGACTTGTCAGCCTGGACGCAAACCCCCATCCCCACCCCACCCTGTGTGGGCACCCTGACCCACCGTGTGGTGCAGGGGTCAGATCCCTTTACAGAGGGAACGAACTGAGGGTCTGAGAGGTGGGGCAAGGAGTTCAAGGCCACTGGGCCCGACAGGGGCAGAGCCAGCACTTGAACCTGGGTGCTGGGTCCTCATGTCATACTCTTTGCCCTGAACCGTGAGAACTGGACTATAGAGAGGGCTGAGCCCCAAAGAATTGATGCTTTTGAACTGTGGTGCTGGAGAAGACTCTTGAGAGTCCCTTGGACTGCAAGGACATCAAACCAGTCAATTCTCTAGGAAATCAACCCTGAATATTCATTGGAAGGACTGATGCTGAAGTTTAAACTCCAATACTTTTGCCACTGATGCCAAGAACTGACTCATTGGAAAAGAACCTGATGCTGGGAAAGACTGAAGGCAGGAGGAGAAGGGGACAGCAGAGGATGAGATGGTTGGATGGCATCACTGACTTGAGCAAGCTCTAGGAGATGGTGAAGGACAGGGAAGCCTGGTGTGTTGCAGTCCATGGGGTCTCAGTCAGACATGACTTAGTGCCTGAATAACAAAATGTGGTTTTCAGCCCCATCTCACTCCTACCTCTAGGCTAAGTGCCTGTGCCATGAGCCTCTCCTACATTGAGGTGTCGGGGCCATTGTCTAGTCCTAAAGCTGCTCATATCTCTATTCATAATTCCACCATTACACATTCATTTCTTTGGCTGTAAAGTTTTTATGTCTGTTGAGTCTTAAGTGCTGAGGCTTTTCTACACCCCACTTAGCTTCCTTTGGGCCTCTCTTGGTTTTGTGGAAGCGTACTTGTTATAAAGTGAATTCTGGACATGTTTTAAGTCTTGTCTTTAAAGTTCCCCAAGGACAGCTCTGCCCCGGTTCCAGGTAGTCAGGTTCCAGGTAGTTTGTGCCCCTCTGGCTGTGGTTCTGATGTCCTCCCATGTCTCTAGGCTGACTGTGTGCCAGAGTCAGCTCTTTCTGGCTCATCGGGAATTCTGCCAGCCGGGTGTTAACCCTTTGGTGCATGAATCAGGCCACAGTGGGAGTGTTTACACCGTGGAAACTGGCAAATGATGCAGCTACAGATCAGGGCTGGTTTTTCTTCCTGGAGAGCAGGGGGTTGGGCAGGGGGCTGCCTACGTTATCCGCACGCCCCTGCTCCGTGCCCTCTCGCGTCTCCCTTTCCTGAAGAGATCAAGGGTCTTCAAACGTGTCTGTTGTGTTTTCGCTTCTCGTTAGGACACATTTTCATGTCTGCAAGTTCTGTCTGGCTCTTTTCCAAGTTGGCTGTGTCGTTCTCTTTGATGGCTTCCTGTCCTTTGCAGGGCCTTCCTATCTGCAGGGCTATTTCTCTAAACGAGGTGAGCTTCGCTGATTTGTTGGATTTATTATCCATCTCATCCTCTCAGAATCCCAAAGCGGAGGGGGTCACTCCTGCTGGTTTTCCTCCAGCTGCCTTGCATTCTGGTGGGCCTGGCACTCTTCCCCACTGGCCCCCACCCTTCCATAACCCATGGGGCAGTTCCCAAGCCCGGGAAGAAGGTGCCCTTATCCAGAAAGCCTTGGCACTTGCATTCTCCACTCATCTGAGGACGTTATGGATAGGACCACCCTGAACCAAGGTCACAGGCTGACATGGCTGGACCCACTGGGGTCCTCACCTGCTCCTTCTCCTGCTCGGCACCAACACCACCTTCCCTGTGATTCCCGCGTCTGGAGGAGGGAGGCCCTTTCTGGCTCAAATGAAAGTGTCGTCTCCTGAGAGTCCAGCTCCGTGGGGAGGGAGGAGTCTTCTGTTAGACTCCCCATCTTGGGCAGTTACTCCTCTGGGTCGTCGTCTTATTCTTTTTTTAATTGTTTTCCATGAGAGTGTGAATCTGAGTAACCTACACACCCATCATCAGAGCAGGACTGTGAATGAATACGTGTCTTTTATTCTTTCAACAAGCCAGGCCTTGGGAGCCAGACCCTGTGCCAAGGGCTGAGGGGCAAACCTGCCCCAGCCAGGCCTGCAGCCCCAGCTCCCTCAGAGACCGCCTTCTGGGTCCTGGCTCACTGGAGACAGTCGAGGGTACCACGTCCAGGATGTGCAGAAGGCATGCTTGTGCCAGTGCACCACGTGAGCGCCCGAGTGACCACAACGGCTCCTCCTGGGCGGTACAGACACGGTCAGCAGGAACCACAGCGCAGAAATGCCTCCCTGCAGACCCTTGCCCAGGGACTGAGCACTCTCCTGTCCCCTCTGGGAGCCATCCAGGTGGAGGGCGGGCATGAGCAAGTCAGGGTGAGCCCTAGTGGCGGTTCCAGCCTGCCCCCTCGTCCATGAGTATTAAAGTGAAGCTGGGGATGCTGCCAGAGGTCAGGGAAGGACCACAGGAGCATCCTCGGCCAGCACCCAGTAGGAACTCAGCAGGGACTGTCTCCCTAGCCCTCCTGGATCACTCAGCAAATATCATCAAGCTGGACTCCCATGACATGACATGTTCAGGTGACACAGAAAGGGCCCCTGTCTTCCCGCTCCGGGAACTAGAAGGAGGGTGGTCCTGGTGCCGATCAGAAGGAGGGGATGAGGCCCACCCCGTGCCAGACGCTCTCCCTCCCGGGGGGCATGTCGGTCAGCTAAGCAGACAGACCCAGCCTGGAACCAGCCTTCCAGCTCACACCCACGTGGGACCCCGGTGCCAACAGGAAGTGCAGGCAGCCCCCAGGGCTGCCAAGAATGCACCCGGTCATTAGGGACTGACCAGGCATCACGTGCCTTGAACACATTCGAGGAGAACACGACCCCTCCCGCAGAGCAGCCCTGGCATCAGAGGCCCTCCGGGTGGTGGTGTTATCCTTGGAGCTGAGGAAGCCAAGGGCTCAGAGAGGGGCAAGTCAACCAGGCGCCAGTGGTGGTCAGACGTCTGGCCCAGGCCTCCCGCCGGGGCTCCGGGGCTTCCTGGCTGGCGGTGCTTGGGAGTCGTCCTATGTGTCCCTGCCGTGCACACCCACTCCTCACAGCTCCTGCTGGACCGTGAGCTGAAGAGGGGTGCACACACAGGACGCCACGGAGGCACCCCCACCACCCCTGGGCCTGAGCACTCGGCGCCCCCTAATTCCCTGATGGCAGTGACGGGGCCCTCTGGGGTGGGCAGCAGCTATGGGGTCAGGGTGGGCTGGGGAGGTGTGCTGCCGGGGAGCCCTCTGGGGGCATCTAGGGACCCCATGCTCGGCCTTGCTGAGGCCAACCTTCCAGCAACCTCGGAGCCCACCCTTCAGCAGAGATGGGTAACCATGACGTCCACACGCAGGCTCAGGCAGCCTGGGGACGAAGAGAGGCCCTTGGCATCCTCGACCACCAGGAATCCCCCCTACCAGGGACATTTTTCCTTGTTCTGATTCCCTTCTTCCTTCTAAAAGAGAAGTGCCAGGAGCTACTGGGGTGAGGTCTCCGTTTCTGTGAGTTGAGCCGGGAACGGAGGTTTAACCCTGTCCAGTCTGTGCTGGGCGAGCCTTCCCCCTCCCCTCCCCGACTTGGACGGCACAGTCCCGGTCACTTTTCTGGGCCTTCCTGGCTCTTTAGCAACTTTAAGGTATGACATTTGTTTTCTTACTGTATTTCTTGTCTTCGTCCAGCATTTGGTGGCAGTCCATTGCAAGGGCCCTGACCCCATCCCCTCCCCGAGCCCCTTGGCCCTGCCCATGCCCACGCCAAGGCCCCCGGAGCTCTGTGGCCCCCAGACTCCTCTCCCGAGGAGCCAGTCTGGACAGAAGCTGCTGCTCTGGGCCGTTCAGCTGGGAGAGGGGACCGGTGTCTCACGGTTTCTTCCCGCCGGGAGCAGACTGCTGTCAGGCCGGGCACCAAGGTTTAAAACATCCCATATGTGTCCTCGTCCAACAAGTCCCACGACCCTTTCCCGATCCTGCCAGATGTTTTTCTGGGAGGGACCTTGTCGCTCACGTAAACAGCAGAGTGTGTTTTCCCAGGGATGCCGGCCCGGGCACTGCTTCTTGACCACCGTCAAGAGAAATCTCCACGGACTCGGAGGAATATATTTTGGGTCTTTGTGTGCGGCTGAGCAGAGCGCACAGAAATAAACCTGGGCTGTAACAGGAAAGACAGGGTTGGCCGTATGGGGCCATCCACAGATAGGTCACAGCGCCCTCTGTGGTCAGCCCCATGCCGGGCAGCCCCCAGGCTGGAGGCGTTGCTGCCTCTTGGGTCTCAGTGCCCCAGGGCTTCCTAGGGTAGGGGAAGCGGCTTCCAGCTTCTTGGCAAAGAGAGTCTGTGCAGGGGTGGTCTTAACAGCCTCAAGGTAGTAGAGAGGCGAAATGGCCCCAGCCACGGGGTTGGGCAGGGGTGCTGAGAGCACCAAGAACTCCCCTCAGCTGTGAAGCAAGTCATGTATGGCAAAGATTTGCAGAGGAGCAAAAGGTGGGCTCAGAGAGGCTGAGTCACTCGCTAGAGACAACACAGCCGCAGACCGGGACTCCGACCCGGGTCGCTTAAACCATGGCTCCCTCCTGTGCCCATCCGACCTGCCCCTTGAGGGCAGCAGGAAGATCTGGGCTCCTCTGGCCTGAGCCCCCGGGCCTGCCTCCCCTAGTCCGTGCTGGGATGTGTCCATTCCCAAAGCCAGGCGCTGTGTCCCCCAGCCCTGGGCTGTCATGTCAGGTCTAGGCTCCCTGTAGGCAAGCTCCACGCCAACCAGTACACCTCCAAGCCCTGCCCATCTGGTCCCTGTGCCCGAGTGTCCTGATCCTACCTGTCTTCTTGAGGCAGCCTCAGGACTGAGCTCCTGGAGCCCTGCTTCTTCAAAGCTCCCTGCACCAAGCCCGCTGAGGCTCTTCCCTGTGGCTTGATGACAAGTACGGTGGGCTGTGTGGTGGCCCCAAAAGCTGTCCATCCTCCTGCAGCCTGCAAAGGTGACCTTAGTCTGATGAAAGTTCTCAGCAGATGGAAGTAAGTTACTGACCTCTGCACCAGATCCCCCAGGATGCGTGTGGACCCTAAATCCAGTGACAGGTGTCCTTGGAAGAGAAAAGGGGGTGATCTGAGGCACAGAGCCACCCAGGGGAGAAGGTTTGTGCCGATGGATGCAGAGGTCGGGGTGATGTGGCCACAAGCCCAGGGAGGCCTGGGGTCCCCCAGGGGCTGAACCAGGCCAGAGGGACCCTCCCCTGGAGCCTCTGGAGGGAGCTCAGCCCTGCCCACACCTTGATCACAGGTTTCTGACTCCAGAACTAGGGGAGAATGAATTCGTGTTAAAGCTGTCCAGTCTGTGGCCAGTGGCTGCTGCCGCCCCTGGACACTGACAGTGAACTTGCCGGTTCCAAGGTGAGAACAGTGGCAGGACCCGCCGCCCCCTTCCCCTCCTCTCCCCCCAACACAACCTTGTCATGAGGTTAAATGATTTCATACGCACAGATGCCTGAGTCAGGGGCTGACACTTGGATCTCAGCCCCCTTCACTTCCTCCTCCTCGTCATCACCATCATTGTGAGGGGCCCTCATCCACTCGTTCAGTGGACACGCAGTGCTCCTACAAGGCCCCGATGTGGGCAGCGAGGCCAGCGAGCTGGGAGGCTCCGCACAGGACTCACCCTGCCTGCTGGGGCCACATGGACAAGGCCTGTGCAGTGACACGGAGGCCCCAGGAGAGGCTGGATCCTCCGGTCATGGGAGGCGTGGGGGCCTCAGCATCAGAGGTGGAGGGGAGAGCCGGGTTCATCCAGGGGGTGTAGCCTTTCACTCAAAGTGGGGGAAGAACCCCACGGGGCACCCGGTGTCCGGGAGGCTCCCCTTGCCCTGGCGGGCTGCCGGCGCAGCCACAGATGACCAGGAGTCTACATCTCAGGGGCTGAGGCTGGCGCTGAGTGAATGTGTTTGGCCCACTGAGGATTTTTTCTTATAAACCATCCTAAGTGACTTTAGCTCCATTGCTTTTTGCCAAAAACCTACAGTGATCCCAAGAACTTTGTACACTCCAAGGGTGGTGACTGGACATGGAGCCCAGCACAGACTCAAGTCAGTCCTGCCCTGAATCCCACAGGCTGGCCACCCCATCCCCCTTCCATGGCCAGGCTTTCTTCTGCCAGGATCCCCAGAATGGTGGAAAGGCAAGTGTGGCCTCAAGCTGGGGGGTCCAGCGTGGGCTCTAAGTCCCTGGGGGTCCCCTTGGGAAGTCTGGTGGGCCATAGTCCCCACTGCCATCGGGCAGCTCTGTCTCGGGGAATGTCATGTTTCTGGAATGTCGTGTTTCTTTGCTTTTTGTTATGATGCAGCATCCCAGTTATCTCGGGACAACTGGGGAGTCTGCTGGTGTTACATGCGCCTGCCTTAGATGGGGAAACATTATTGCTACATTGATGCTGCTCATTGATACTGGGAATCTGCCAAACACAAATGGCAAGGGGAACGGAGAAAAACAGAAAAAGGAAAATGGAGAGTTGCTGGGTTGCTTCAGGTCTCACCTGTGATTAAGAGTGTGTACAGCCTGCATGTGAACCCAGGTTCCCATACCCACCAGCTACAAGGTTCCAGGCCCTGATTTTAGACCACCAGCCTAAGGAGTCATTGACAGATACAGTTTGTATTTCAAGTCTACATTGTGATGACTTGATGCTCATAGATGTCATGGAATGATTGCCCAACACACGCATCGCCTCACACAGTTAACTCTGTGTGTGTGTGTGTGTGTGTGTGTGTGTGTACACGCATGTGTGTGGTGAGGATGCTTTGGTCTCTCAATACCTCTCAAGTACACAATAACATATTATTAACTACGGTCACCCTGCTGTTCGTTAGGTCCTCAGAACTTCATCTTACAACTGAAAGTTGGTCCCTCTCACCTACATCTCCCCATCCCGCTGACCCAGCGCCTGGCAACCGCTGCTCTACTCCATGCATGTGAAATCGGCTTTTATTGATTCTACACATAAGTGATACCATACAATGCTTGTCGCTCTGTCTGACTAGTTTCACTGAGCAGACTATCCTCCAGGTTTGTCTGTGTTGTCACAAACGGCAGGATTGCCTTCTTTATATGGCTGAATAATACCCCACTGTATCTATCTACCACACCTTCCTGATCTGCTCATCCACTGAACGACACTTAGACGTCTCTGTATCTTGGCTGTCCTGAGTAAGGCTGCCGAGAATGTGGGAGTGTGCTTGTCTCTCCGAGATCCTGATGTCACTGTCTTGGGCTGGCTACCCGGAAGTGAGATGGCTGGGTCAGATGGTGGCTCTCGTTTTAATTTTCTGAGGAACCTAGGCGGTGACTTCGTCTCTCCAAACCTCAGTGTCCCCATCCATGAAGGGAGAAGTAGTCCTGCCTTCCCCATCGAGCTCATTGTATTACCGAACCCAAGCTTGTTCTGCTCGCCACAGGACAGGCCAATAGATGGGGAGATGAGTTGCTGGAACAAGGAATAACGACTTTAACCAGAAAGCTAGTAAACCGAGAACGGCAGACTAGCGTCTCAAAAAACCATCTTCCCTCAGTCCAAAGTCGGGCTCCGTTTATATATAAGAGGGAGGGGGCGGGACCACTATGGCACTGACCAATGGCTGAGCAAGATCACTAATGATCGTGGGCTTGGGGGGGCGGGGCTTATCGTGGCACTGACCAATGGCTGAGCCGGACCACTAACGGTTGCTGGTCGACAGTTGCTCACTAATGGCCGCTTGGTGGGGGCGGGGCTTACCATGGCACTGACCAATGGCTGAGCAGGACCACTAACGGTCGCTGGTGGACAGTTGCTCACTAACGGTCACTCGCTTGGGGAAAGGGCCCGTTGTGGTGCCAGCCAGTGGCTGAGAGGGGCCGCAATAGCTCGAGCCTCCCTTGCTGCCACTGCACCCGGGCAGAAAGGTGGGACACCAGAAAACTCCCAGGTCTGAGGAAGTGCCAGCCGCTGCAGCAAGGTCGTCTCCCGGCTCTCGGCAGAGAGAGGCCCCCAGGCAGCGGAGAGCGCGGTGGCCACCCTGGTACTGGGATCACTCTCTGAGGTGGTGGGCGCAGTGGGCTCAGCCTGCCGCCGGCCCCACCGGTCAGCCCGTGCACCGATGAGATGGCCCTAGAGTGGGGCCCTCGCCCTCCCGCCTGCTCGCACAGTGGGTGGACGGCAGGAGCGGCCGTCCTGGCGGGCTAGGGGCCGAGAAGTACAGGCAGTGCGGCCCCTGCCTCCGTGGAGTGTGGCCCCGGCGCCGAGGAGAGCGGAGGGAACAGCCCATCACGCGTCAGGTTCGGGCTGGGCTGGGGTGGCAGGGAGAGGCGGCTATTACCGCCGGGGGCGGTCCTCAAAGATCATAGCTTGTGTGGTTCCTGGCCCAACGGCACTCAGTGACCCTCTGCTGCCTGACCCTGTCATTCAGACGCACTGGACCAGAGAGGAGTGACTGTCCAAGTTGGCAGCAGCTTAGTCAGGGTGATGGACTTGCACACAGGCTGGTCTCGAGCCCACTCACATTAGGATAAAGGCAGTGCAGACCCAGGGGA
>SJYR01001064.1:406862-457225 GCA_006410655.1 Kobus ellipsiprymnus
GGGGGGGGGGGGGGGGGTGGGTCGGGCCCGGCCAGAGGTGTGTCCTGACCCACAGAGGTGCCTGGAGAGGACTGTCTTCACTGTCAGCTCCTCAGCCCTGCTTGGGGACCCTGGGGACACTGAATACACCCCCTCAGTCGAAGGGCCTGGAGCCTTGGATGTGAAAGGTCTTTCGTGGCTCAGACTGTTCTGGGGGCCCTCAGCTTCCCCCGGAGTACCTCCCAGGTGTTGTGGGGTCAGGACCTCCCTCCAGGCACCGCGCCCCACCCCCCGTTCATCACTCCTGTGGGATGCCAGGGGCCCACCCAACCACCAGCCTTCTTGTGCCATCTGCAGGGGATTCTAAGGGTGCCAGGGAGCATCATCAGAGGAGCCCAGAGTTGATGAGCAGAAGGAGCCCCACCTGCTGCCATCTTGTAAACTGTAGTTGCCCTGAAGGTAAAAATGGTTTTCAGCCCCAAACATCCACCCACGCTGACTGAGGCCCTCTCCCCTCTTTCTAGACAAAAATTCACGGAGTTGGATTTGTAAAAATCCATGCACCCTGGAATGTGCTGTGCCGAGAAGCCGAGTTTTTGAAGCTGAAGATGCCGACAAAGAAGGTCAGCAATGATGCTTCTGCTTCCAAGGGGTCCCCGGATCTGTGTGTCAGGGAAGCCGGCAAGAGAACATCGGGAGGGTCTGGGTTGTTAGGAAAAAGCCCAAGGGAGCTTCAGCCGCCCCTACCCCAGGAGGGCAGGAGGGTTCCAGGGTCCCCCGGGGGGACAGAGGTTACAGTCTGGGCCCCACAGTGATGGCATAGGGGCCCAGGAACTTCTCATAAACACAAGCACAGGGAAACTTCCTGCCCCACTGTCCCTATGTTCTGTATTTCAGCTGGCTCACCAGACTCATTTTATTTGATTGTTTTCTGGCTTGCTGGGGCTTTTCTTCTTGATCTCCGACAGCTTCAAGCTGGGAGCCCCGTATGTCCCAGGAGCTCAGGGAGGCCTCAGGGTTTACTTGTGAAAGTGGAGAGGGAAACTTGTTCTCAGGAATGTCAGCTCCCAGCTTCTCAAATCTGCTAGCATCCTTTGGATTGCCTCTTTTTAAACAAATGCAAAGTTGGGGGAAGTTCCCTGGAATGTACTAGAATTGCCCTTTTGGCTGGGATCTCCTGAAACTGAGCTTTCAGAAAACCCCGGGAGTGGAGGAGGCATCCTGGCCCATCCCCACCCCCTGTTCCCAGGCCAGCCAGCTCCAGGGGTGGGTGTGGGGGGGTGTTAGGGGGGAAGGGGCTGTTTCCCCGACCAGCTCAGAAGAGATGCCCAGGGTCAGGGCTCAGCAGATGACATGCCCCCCTGCCCTGCCTGGTCCACAGCTATATCACATCAGCGAGACTCGCGGCCTCCTCAAGAAGATCAACTCTGTGCTCCAGAAGATCACAGACCCCATCCAGCCTAAGGTGGCGGATCACAGACCCCAGACCACCAAGAGGCTCTCCTACCCCTTCTCCCGGGAGAAGCAGCACCTGTAAGTGGGGGGGCCCACCTGCCCACCCCTTCCCGGGGAGGGCGGGGCCTGCTGTGTGGTGACACCACCCCATGCTGGACTTGCCTAATGATACAGTCTGCAGGACCAACCAGAATTCTCCATCCCTCCCCCACCCAAAGGAGTGGCCAATTCAGCCCCTGGAGCATATTCCCATAAGTGCTTGTGGTTCTTGAGCACAGAAGGGGCCCTGGAAATAACCTCCGAGGTCACTATGAACTGAGGAATTAAGGGGACAAAAATCTCTCCTTCTGCTGGGTGACACTTAGGAAAACTAGCACAGGCCCCAGTGAGGGCAAGCCTGGGCCCCCTCCCTGCCTGACTCCGTCCCTCTCAGGATGTGTTCTGAGGAACTGGGCAAGGTTGACTGTAGCCCCTGAAGTCTGCTGGGCTCTGGGAGCTGAGAATTGGAAAGCAGCCCACCAGCCAGAGTTCTGGGGCCCAGGTCTTGCAGCTAGCGGTGGGGGGGTGGGGAGGGGGGGTGGTTGCTGGCAGGGCTGCACCTCTTCTGGAACCTTCCCTCCTCTCCCACTCCTGATGGGCAGTGGGGCATAGCCACCTGGGTCAGTGGCAGCTGCACGGCCTCACTGGGCAGAGCTGTAGCATGGGCGGGAGTGGGAATAGAAAGTTTGAAGTCTGGGAATCCTGTGGGGTCAGGATGACAAAGCTGTGGGGAGTTGGAGGCCCCTGGACACCCCTCGTCCCATGGGACCCACAGAACTGGGCCTCGGCTCAGAACTGGAGCTTCTACTCTGGCCCGGGTGTTAGTCATAGGGCAGGGGCCACATGCTTCATCGCTCTTTCCCAGTCCTGCTGGGGATCAGACATGAGAGAGAGGAAGTGCCCTAGCCCAGCTTCCCCCTCCAGCTCCAGGCCCCAGGCCTCCGGGCATGAGAGGGAGACACCCACCTTCCACTGCACATAGGGCCCGGCCTCCCTCAGCTATGCCCCTGCTGCCTCCCTCGACACCCCGTCTTGCAGGCCTGGCTCTCCTCCAGGCTCTGGGCCACCCCCACCCCGAGTAGCCCTCCCCAGCTCAACCCTGACTGCCTTGGGGAGTGGGTGATACATTCCAGACATGTTCCTCTGCCCTCTAGCTCTAAGACATCTGTGTGTCCCAAGACCTTAGGACCGAAACCATTTGGGAATTACAGTGAGACTGTCTCAGATGTTAAAGTATCCAAGAGTGTGATCGCCCTGGTGTCACTGAAGCAAAAGTGAAATTGCCCCCTGAGGGTGTCCTCGAAAAGAAAAAGGGTCCTTGAAGAGGGGGGTCTGACCAGATTTGCTGCTAGGATCACCTCCCCCACCCACACCATGACCCCGTGTGAGTCCAGTGGGTGAGGATGAGACAGATCCTTCCAAACATCCAGGGTTGGGTCACGCCCAGCAGGCGGACTGAGCTTTGCCGATTTCACGGTCACCATTCACAGGGGTAGTGTGACCCCTTAGGGCCTTGGACACCAGGAGAGCTAACTCCAATGAGCTGTGTGTCTTTTTTCTCCCCAATATTTCAACAGATTTGATCTGTCTGACAAGGATTCCTTTTTCGACAGCAAAACTCGGAGCACGATAGTAAGTATCGCTCACTCATGGGAATCCACAGCTCCTCAGCAAGGTGGCCCCCGGGAAATGGGATGATAAT
Source organism: Kobus ellipsiprymnus (assembly GCA_006410655.1). NCBI lineage: Eukaryota > Metazoa > Chordata > Mammalia > Artiodactyla > Bovidae > Kobus > Kobus ellipsiprymnus. The sequence goes on from SJYR01001064.1 coordinate 410,038, forward strand.
TTCATTTCAGCTAAATTCCCTTGGGTGGGGATACTCTAATTGTCTGTGATGGAAATAATGAGAATAATAAAACCAGCTGGCTGTGAGGAGCCCAGGGGAAGGATGGGTGGATCCGCAGGAAGGAGGCAGAGGGACTCCAGACCCCGCAGGTTATTTCAGAATGTTCCCGTGTCTTCGCGGCTCCCCGCACACCTCTCCTGCCTCCTTGCTGCTTCCATTATGGAATCTGTACGTTCCTCTCTGCCTGGAGGGTTCTGAGCAGGCCGGCCAGGTGGGACTGATGGTGTGGTGCAAAGGCATGAGGGTTGGGGCTAGATTTCCAGGGCTTTGCCAGACAAGCAAACTGTGATTTGAAATCTGACTAGGCCACTCTGCCCTACTCCAGGTATTGGTTTAGTGTTTATCCAGCAGCCACCAACTTGTCCACCAGCCATGCTGGGCTGTGCCCAGCTGGGGACCCAACTTCTATCTAAACAAGGATTAACCTGGCGGCCAAGCCGCTGCTTTTCTCTCTTCCCAACCCAGCGAGAAGAGGGGCAGGGCAGAGAGCAGGCAGCTGCTTGACCTTGAGCAGACAGCTGCCCCTCACAGCTGTATGTCGAGGCTGGCAGGCACCAGGCACGGGACAGCGGTGCATGCTGCCCTGGCATGGGGCGCTCGGGCCAATGCCTGGACAGACAGACCCAGGTCCCATCCACTCGGTGTCCCCTCCCAGCCTGGCGGCTTCCGTGGTGGCCTCCTGCTCAAAGGGCTGCCTTGTGCCCCCACCGAGGATGACCTAGATGCAGGGCCTACTGTTATTATTGATTGTGTTATTGGTGAAATTCAACTTCATTATAATAAACAAGGAGGAATTCATTTATGCAAAAATGCCAGCGGCCAGTGTAGCTTGGGGTTGATATGTGTCCAAGAGAGGTAACTTCCTCTTGGCCACTGACTGCTTCAGAGAACTGGACCCAGTTGAACCTGAATGGTTTCATTTTTTTTCTTTGTCATTTTGGGATGAGGGAGGATAGGAATGGCCAGTGGGGAGACCTGGGAACCTGCCATTTCCAGATGTATGTGTGCCCCGGTTTTATATTACCGGGAATCACTAGGATGCTCCTGCAAGGGTAGGGTGTAAATTTGTAAATTCATTCTTGTTGTCGGGAGGTGGCCCAAGGTCGGGGGGCATATGTGAATGAAGGCTCTGGGGCCCGTCTTGTTTAGGATCTGCTTTATAACTGAATTCAAACATGATCCCCAAGTCACAGAAAGCTATTCTGCCAGAGCCAGTAAGGGTTAGCTGAATCATCATCCTTGAATCTGATTACCTCTGGGGTGGGCGTCACTGTCTCCCAGAGACCTTGAAGGCCAGTTTGTAAACCACCAATGCACCAGAGAAACTCTGGTGACTCAAAACTCTGCCCTTGGTTAGTTCGATCCTTTGGTCTCAGAGACCCATCATCATTCTAGACGAGGCTATGAGAGTCCTTCCTGCCGCCTTCCCTGTGCTCCTGGCACTGGGGCACCCCAGTGTGCGGGTGGGTAGGAGCCAGGATCATCAGGGAACCATGGGGAAGGGCCAGAGGTGCTGGTCTTGGGACTTGAATCTTTAGCCTGTAGGCACTAGGGAGCCATGGATGGCTGTGGAGCAAGGTCCTAGAAAAATCACCACCAGCGGCCAGACATGGAAGAGGGTGGATATGGGGTCATAGTGGTGGTGCTGAACCAGGGCTATAACTGCATGTGGAAGGGAAGAGGTGATTACAGGAGAAGCAGCAAGGTCAGGATGAGGCCACCGATGAGATTCAGAAAGTGCCGGGGAGGGAGCCAGCTCACTGGGTGATTCATTCATTCACTCATCCGTCGGTTGCTGAGCACCTGGTGTCTTCCCAAGACAAGTGGGAAGGGAGAGGCAACAGGCACATTGATACGTGGCAAGTGTGGAGGGATCCAGGACGAGAGAGCCGAGTTAGGGAACTCTCTGGCAATCCAGTGGTTAGTATGCCACACTTTCACTGCTGGGGCCAGGGTTCAGTCCCTGGTTGGGGAACTGAGATCCTACAAGCTACGAGGTGCAGCCAAAAAGAAGAGGGAAGAGAGAGCAAAATTAGAAGGTGGAGCAGTGGGACCATGGCTCCTCGGTTGCCTCTTAGTTAAGGTGGCCCTGCAACCACTTAGCTCTTGGGGGACAAGTGTTTCTGGTGAAAGGAATGGCCAGGGTGAAGACCCTGGGGTCCCAGGAGAGGGCCAGTGAGTGAGGGGCAGACAGGAGGCTGGGTTGCTGAGACAGAGCTGGGCAGGTGAACAGAAGTCAGACGCCTCAGGGCCTGAGGGGCACTGCGAGGCAGGACCTCAGGGGTGTCGAGGGGTTGGAGTGCTCTGACCCAAACATCTACGGTGCAGGGCCGATTCTTTTCATCTCATTCTGCACATGGGGAAACTGAGGCTCAGGGCACAAGGTAGTTGGCCCAAGACCCCACAGCTTCAAGGACTCAAATGCAGACAGGCAGACCCCCAGGCCTGGGCTCCCGAGGATCAAAGTGAAGTACTTTGTTAAAGATGGTTGGATGACATCACTGACTTGATGGACGTGAGTTTGAGCAATCTCCGGGAGTTGGTGATGGACAGGGAAGCCTGCAGTCCATGGGGTCTGCAAAAAGTCGAACATGACTGAGCAACTGAACTGAACTGAAAGGAGCTTGAGTTTCTAGAACATCCAGGGCCACATCAGGGAGCGGTCCTATGGGCAGGGCCCTCACACCTCTGAATTCCAACTCACCTCTCAGCCGGAGGGGCAGAAACATGCCGTGCACTGGATGCCCATACCCCTGGGCACCAGCTCGGCAAGGGCCTTTCGAGGTGACATGTCCTGACACCATCCTAGGGGGACGTGGGAGGCCCATCACAGTCACCACCTCCCTTCCCGGCGACCCTCGATGGAGTAACTGCGGCCCCCACCCCTGTCTCCACCACAGGTCTACGAAATCCTGAAGAGAACAACGTGTACGAAGGCCAAGTACAGCATGGGTAAGGGCATGCTTGGGGCTTGAGATCAGCACTCGTCTCGCTGTGTGATCTTCCTCCCCATCTTCTCTGTGGGTGCTGGGCGGCTGGGCTGGGGCTTTCCAGAGAGTTTTGATTTAAGCCTATGTAACCATTTCAAGGCAGGAGAGCCATTCCAGGACCACAAGGCGGTTCTACGGCTCTTTTAAGCACCAAAGGATTCTCGTCTCTCGCTGGAGGCGTCAGTGGTGGCCTGAGGCGCCTCTCCTAGCAGAGGCAGTGAATCCTGCCTGCGGGAAACTGAAGGGGCCACCAAGGAGTCTCACCCTGCTCTTGACCCTCTCAGTCCAAGGGGAGATTGTTAGGGTTCCTGTGGGGGCACCATCCTCAGCCATTTGCCAGACACACATGCAGCCTAGAAGGTGCCTCCCCCGCCTTCCATCCTGGGCTACGGCCCTGCTGGAAGGGGTGCCTGGATGCAGAACCTGCCAGAAAACCATCGCCACTGGGCTCCTTGGGTACCAGTTTACAGAACGTCTGAACCACAGGTGCAAAACCTTTCTGACCAAAGCGTGCAGAGGGAACCCTCTCCCCATGGGGGTCCCTTGCCCACAGCCCGGGCTGAATTTGCTAAAGCAAATCATTTCAGGACAAAGGGACACCTTTCCCCAGACTTTTCTTGCTTCTCCTGGAGCTGTTTTACGACTGCTGAGAGCTGAGCTCACAGCACAGTCCTTCGTGCTCTAGAAGCGTCTGAAGTTTCGTGGCTGGGGTTCAAGGGTGCGGGGAGGGTCTAGTAAGAGCCTGTGCACCAGGGGAGACCCCCTTCCCTATTGGCTTCCTTGCGGGGGTGGAGGCAGGAGTGAGATGCTCTCAGCTGAAGCCTGGGGCAGGCCCAGGATGCGGGGGAGGGGAGAGGATGCCACCTCCAGGGTCAGGTGGGTGCATGTCCCCTGCTGTGTGTGGCCAGTGGTCACAGGGCCACCCTTCTGGGACTGAAATCTCTAAGCCTATGTCCTAAGTCACTGGGCAGGGGGGTATTCAGGAGTCAAGAGGAAGCCAGGAAAACTGACCCCATAGCCCAGCATCCAATGGAGCAAGATCCTCCAGGGTGACCCAGGCCACCAGAGTTGGGAGAAGCATGGGTCTAGCCCCAGCAATGGAGAAGGAAGTGGCAACCCACTCCAGTGTTCTTGCCTGGAGAATCCCAGGGATGGAGGAGCCTGGTGGGCTGCCATCTATGGGGTCGCACAGAGTCAGACACGACTGAAGCGACTTAGCAGCAGCAGCAGCCCCAGCGATGCGTCTCTGACCTCAGTCTCCCTGGCAGGCTGCAGTCCGTAGGGTCGCAGAGTCAGACAAGGCTGAATGACTAAATGCACGGGGTCCCTGCTGGTGAAGATTGTGGTTGCTGTGAAGGTTTGCAAAGAGTCCAGGGTTGGGCCCTTCTCACCCAGAGCCGACCCCGCACCAGGCCATCCTGGCCAGGGGGAGCTGTGTCTGTCCTCTGGCGAGTTCCATGGTGGGGCTGGCTCCCAGCAACAGTGGCAGAGCAGACAGATGGGCCTTCTCCGCTCCCCATTCCACACTGGCACCCTGTCTGAAAGCCCCCTGGCCTCCAGATTCATAGATGGGGTCTGTCGCCCACTAGCCTCTGGGTCAGGTAGGACCCCACCCTCAGGGGGTTTCTGCTCTGGAGGAAGGAGAAAGATCAGAGAGAACCAGGTAAACCAGAACATAGTCTTGCAAGTTGAAGGGGCTGGGTAGTGAGGGGGGATTTAGAATCGGTGATCAGTGGTCTTTCTGATGAGGTGGTGTTAGAGAGGTGGGCCTTCCAGATAGAGAGCACGGCCTGTGCAAAGACCCTGTGGCAGCACGGTGTTGAGAGAGCTCTGGGGATGATAAATCAGGCCCCTCCTTCACGTTTTATCATAGCTGAACTTTCCTCCAGGAGACTTTTGGCCACGTGCCCCCACCTCACTCTGCTTTGGGTTTCCAAGCGTCCTCAAGTGCCCTGATCAGCCCAGATCACTAGCTGAGGAGATGGTCTATTTCTAAGTAGATTTCACAGAAGGACTTTGCCACCCGTGCCAGAGCAGAGTAGTCCTAAGTGGGACAACCAGGCCACTGAAATGTCTGACCCACTTACTACCTAGAACGGCTCTTGGGCCAGGTGGAGGGTTCTGTGACCAGCAAAGGGCTTCATAGACACTCCTGGGCAGCTCTAGCTCCCCCAGATCAGATCTCCAAGAACCCCAGGCCCCATGCACAGCCAGGCTCTGCCTTTTCCCCCTTACTCTGGGGCTGGGCGTCTGAATCCACACCTCTGGGCTCTGGGAGGTGCAGGTGTGGTTATGTTTATCCTGCTCCCAGCGCAGGCCGTTGAGCAACAAACTAGGACCTGGCCATCATCCCACTGCCCCCAGGAGCACTGGATGGCAAGAATGAGCACCTTGCCCCCCAGACACAGCTTTGATCCTTTCGGGGCCTCATTCATGTATATAACTAATAGCTGGATGTATAAACAGGGCAAGGAGAGGGAAGAAAGAAGGACTCTGCCCTTTTAAATAAGAGGCGCAAGTGTGATAGATACGGTAAGTGCCTCTGCCCCGCGTGGGGCCCGCAGGCCTCCTCTTCGGCTTTTCCAATCAACCTAAAATCTAATTCCAAATTGTATGTGTGTTTTCTGACACCATCAATTTTCCCATCCGTATTTTTCTCATGATTCAGCTTCTCTAACCACTTACATTCCACTTCCCTCATTCATCTGCAGGCTTGCCCTCAAGCAGGTGGGGGTAGCTGGTGAATCGCAGGTTTGGGGGTCCCTCCTTCCTCCCAGGTGTCACTTCCTCTTGGGGTTTCCTCTCTGTCTAATTCTGCCAACAGAGCATGTTTTTATCATCTCCCAGTCAAACCCGGGGAGGAAACCTCAGAAAGGTGGCTGGGCTCTGTGCGGCCAGGTGTGGCTCGCTTTGAGAAAATTCTCAGTGATTGAGACAGTCCTGGGACCTCTCTGATGGAACCCGGAGCCGCGGGAAGCATGGCTGCTCTGTAACCCTCTCTCTGCCTTTATTTTCAAGGCATCACGAGCCTGCTGGCCAATGGCGTCTACTCGGCGGCCTACCCCTTGCATGATGTAAGTAACCTGGACCCACACTGTCCACCTCTGCGCGGCATTTGAGTCCCCAGGTCCCCAGGACCACACCACACCAGAGCTCCCCCGGGGAGCTCTTATCGTCCTGCGGTCTGGGCTTCCTGCTTTGGCGCTCCTGTAAAAATGTCACCGGCTCACAGCCCTTCCTGGTTTCCCCAGGTGGGACCAGACTTACACGCAGAGCCGTCTTTTCTCACTGAACCTTTCCTCCAAGACAAGGGCGCTATGGCAGCAACTCTGCCCCGGGCATATCTGAACTTCAGGCCAGCTGCTCCACGAGAACTATGTGCCGGCTCGGTCTCCCCACCCCTACCCGCTGCCCCGCTGGGCTCCGGCAGATTGGCCAGAGCCCTTCATGTATCTGCTTCTGCAGAGCCAGTGGCCAGTTTCCTGAGCTACATCTCCAAATCCCACTGGTACCCCCTGACAAATATAGCCTGTGGCCACAGCCGCATTGTCTTGGCTTGCGATGGAGAGAAAGAGGATTCTCTTCTTATTGTCTCCATGGAAACAGGGACTAGAGTTCAGCAGGGCACTGGGGGTGGGCCATGGGGCCTGAGCAGTGTGGGAACCCCGGACAGAGGATCTCTGGAACTTTCCAAATGTGTGTTACTGCAGAGGCTAGGAGAAAAAGGGGGCAGGCCTGGGGGTCCAAGGACCCGGATTCTAGTCCTGGCCACTCCCTCCTCTGTGGCCTTGACTGGAGGCAGCCCAGGTCCCTTCTGAGCCCCAGCACCCCCATCTGCAAGTCGGGAATAATGCCTGGCCTGTCCAGTTGCCAGGGCTGCAGAGTATGTTGATGGGAATACAGAAATGGGAGGGCTTTCAGTGAGACACTGGGTTGGACAAACAGAGAGGGTCAGACAGCAAAGGGCTGTCCGCCCAGACTGCTGACCCAGAAGGAAGGATGCTCAGCCGACCTGCCGCCGCCCGCTTGTCACTCACTGTGGGGGTTGGGGCGCAGCCCGTCCTCCTTTCCCATCTCTGTGCCTCTGCTCCTGCTGTTCCTTCTGCCTGCAATGCCCTTCTGCCTTTTCTGCCTAGACCCTCGCCCAGGGCAGGGGGAGCGACTGCCCGGGGAGCCTGCCTTTGCCCCCCCGCACGGCTGAGTCCTCCCTTCCTCTGGGGCCTGCCTGCTCTCTGTCCCACGAAGAAAGCACTGTTTGGCTGTCATTCGCTGCACGTGTGGCGCCTCCTACGCACTCAGTAAATGCGGTGTGAAATGAAGTCAGGTGGTCTTGACAACTGACCTATTGCTGGATAAATGTTTCCAGGACCAGGCTCAGATCCGCAGGTCCCGGCTGGAGCTCCTGGCTCCTCCCGAGAAGGGGCCTCACTCATCCACCCCACCGGTGCCTCTCAGATTTGCTCCACCCCACAGGCACCAGGAACATATCCCTGCATGGCCTTCCAGCTGATCACCCCTACCAAGAGGTCAGGGACAGAAGCCAAAACATTTCAAGGCCTCCCTGCCTGCTAGATTCAGCCCTTTAAGTCTCGAAAGGGAAAGCGGAGAAATCAGTGTTTCTGAGCACTTAACTGTATGCAGAGAACCAAGTTTAGTAGGAGCTTTATCTCATTTAATCTGGTGGGGACACGAAGGCTCAGAGATGTTTAGCAACTTGCCTAAGGTCACACAGTACCCCTATTAGGGAGCAGGGGCCAGAAGACAGATGTGGTTGACAGGCTTTTCCACCCCCCGTCGCACAACCACCTCCACCTTCCCTGGAGGCTGACGCACCTCCTCTTCTCAGGCTTGGCTGCTACATTTGTCTTAGGAATGGATTCTCACTGTAGTTTAAACCAGAGAGTACAAGACCGACTAATCCACGGGGCACACACAAAGCATTTGCAAGATCTGTATCTTGGAAATTCCTCTTGCATCATCATCTTTGTACCTGACAGGGCAGTAGGGAAGCCAGTCATGTGGGGACTGTTCCCACTTTACAGATGGGGAAACTGAGACTGCAGCTATTCTTCAACTTGCCCAGGGGCATGCAGCCAAGGGGTGGAGCCCAGATACTGGCTCTGTTTCCAGGGTTCATTCCAGCCGGATAATGGACCTCGGTCATCTCGAGGGAATATGAGATTTTCCGTCCATGAATTTTCCGTGCGGCCGATGGACACACACACCATTAAGTGCTGAAGCTGAGGTTCAAATATTTGGGGCGATAAATCCTTCTGAATGGAGCCCCATGGACCCCATGCCTTAAATAGAGGATGCTGGCTGCACTGAGGCCGCACCTTAGCCTCTGGCAGGGGGCAGACTCCTCCTGTGCGTGTATGGGTCTCACCATCAGCCTCTCACCCCTGAGCTATGCTAGGTCGCATCTCAGTACGTGGCCCGGAGCACCCCACCCCCTCCAGGGCCTCACTTGTTCATTCATTCAGCAAGAGCACCCATCCGTCAGACCAGGTTCTGGGTCATGGCCAACCAGACAACAACCAGTTATGACTGTGCGTGGAGGATGAAGGAAGAGTCTTCCGACCCGTAACTGGTGTTCAACTCCAGAGAAGGACTTGGCATTTCAGCTGCTGCTGGACAGCTTTTTGGCTTCCTTCCTGGTTGGCAACTGCCTCCTTCAGGTCACCAACTAACTGGCCTCTGTGGGAATGAGGTGCTCCTGGAGTCGTGGGGCCGTCTCAGCCCAGGGGGAAGCACTGGGGAGGCGTAAAGGCTGAGGTGGGCGGGTGGAGGGGCGGTGCCTAAAGGCTGAGGGGATTCGGTTAAACTGCTCCCAGAGCATCTCCATCCAGAGACCACAGGCATTAGTGGTCTGTCTGGTGGTCATGTTCTCACCACTGGAAGGGGCTGCTGGGGCTTGTGGAAGGAGCTAGTAAGTGGAGCGGGCACCAGGACCCCCTAGGCCCAGCCTCTCCCACACTTCTATTCATCTATGTCACCCGTCTGGGAAACTAGGCTCCCTTTTGACTTTTAGGCCCACCCTCTTTTCTGCTGGGATTGGAGACCTGGGTCCAAGTCCCAGGTGGGACCAGACCTCGCGTCTCTCCCAGGGAAGTCAGTGTGCTCCTCTGAGCTCCGGTGTTGCCATCTGTAGGGTGAGGACATTGGCCCCACCGATCTAACTCAGCATCCTTCCTGGGACACTTGAGAGGGAGAGGGGCACCACCCAGGTGGGCCTGGGGCAAAACAGCAGGACACACCCTGGCAGGACGGGATGTACACTGACCATCCTTCCAGCCCCCAAAGCCTCTTTTCTCTGTGTCACCAGTTCCAAGGGACTGACTGCTTGCCCTTCCTGGGTGTCATGTCTACATCAAGGGGAAGGCGCTTCAGGCTTTCTGGGAGTGGAGGGAGGGCAGGTGGGACAGCCCGGGGCTCACGGCGCTTGTTATCACAGGAGGAGGGGACCTGGGCACCCTTGCACAATCTACGAGGTTCTCTCCTGGGACAAGCCCACCTGCCTTGTGGAAGGGTCACAGGACAGTAAGAGCCTTTCTCTCTTGCCAGGGAGACTACGAAGGGGACAACGTGGAGTTCAACGACAGGAAGGTAGGTGTGCAGACCCGGGAGCCCGCTCCTTGGGGTCAGGAGCCCTGGGGCCAGCAAGGGGCAGGGGCTCAGGGTCCCAGAGCCGCAGCCCCACAGCTGGTGGAGAAGGTGGGTGAAGTTACCTCGTTGGACTATTTTCTTCATGCTGTGTGCATGCTAACTCGCTTCAGTCATATATGACTCAATGCCACCCTACGGACTGTAGCCCGCCAGGCTCCTCTGTCCATGGGATTCTCCAGGCAAGAATACTGGAGTGGGTTGCCATGCCCTCCTCCAGGGGATCTCCCCACCCAGGGACTGAAACCTGGTCTCCTGCAGCTCCTGTACTGCAGGTGAATTCTTTACCACTGAGCCATCAGGGAGCTCTGATCCTCAGAAGCATCCTTGGCAGGTCGTCCGAGCGTGTGAGGGGAAGGGAAGTTTCCCGAGCCTGCCCTTTTGCCCCGTCCTTCCTTCATGCACCGACTGTATCCCACTGGAGCAGCCAGAACCTCCATGGTTCTTTGCTGACATTTAGCCTAATCACCCCAGCTTCCGGGGAAATGAGTTTGGGAGCAGCGAGGCCAGCCACCTGGAGTGCCCCGGCCCCCAACATCACTCCAGTAGGGGACACCATGGATGGTGGTCAAGCCAGTGCTTCTCAAACTTACCTGTCCTGGAACCCTTTTTAATGGGGAAGTTATGGAGCTAGTGTTCTGTGGCACGCACTTTGGGAAACACCAAGTGACCCTTTCTGCTTACTGGTTCCTAATCCCACCCACTCGTGCTCTCAGGACAGTCACTGCTGGCCACCACAGCCACTTCTCCTCCTCCCCTCACTTGCCTGCTCCCAGATACCAGCCTCTACATGGCTTCCCTGGTGGCTCAGACGGTTAAAGAATCTGCCTGCAATGTCCCTGGGTTGGGAAGATCCCCTGGAGAAGGGCATGGCAACCCACTCCAGTATTCTTGCCTTGAGAATCCCATGGGCAGAGGAGCCTGGAGGGCCACAGTCCACAGGGTCGCACAGAGTCGGACACACTGAGCCACTAACATTTTCTCTGCTTCTACGTGAACTCCTCCCACCTCCCCAACAAGCCCAGCCCTCCCTCACCTCAGGGAGCCACCCCGCCCTGCATTCCTTCAGCCCCCCACCCCACTTGCCTTGCCTCTTGCTCCTGGAGAGTGGATCCCACTGAGTTGACGGTAGAGACGCTTCCCTGAGAACCTCACAATGGAGGCCTTGTCCCCAGTCACCAGGGCCCCGAGCCTCTGTGTGAAATGCTCTCAGCTCCCACCTCCCTCCGGCCCCCAATATGTGCTTTTAAATCTCTGGTACTTGATACAACTCGCCCGCCTGCCCAGGAATCCAACTGAAGATGCTATCTGATTTAGCACAAAAATTACAGATTTAGTTATTTTTAGTGGAACATCTGGCATTCGTCTGCAAGTCCATGACTTACTGATCTCCCCGATCTGGTCCACGGGCCTGCCCTGCACCAACCCCAGCCTTGGAACCCAGCCTCCTACATCCCTCTGCACCCCCTGCCACTCCCTGACACCCATTCTGGCCATTCAGCCTCCAGGTCCCAGGCCCTCCACCCCGGTCTCCCACCTTCCTCCCCATGCTCCAGCCTCACTGACCGCCATTCTAATCATAGGAGACTTGACTGATGGCCACATCAGTGCCAAGACTATGCTATGCAGTTATTACTTAGGAACTATTTGGCACCGCTGTGTGCCAGCCCAGCAGACAGCTCCAGGTTTATCTAGCCCCAGCCGTGTTCTCTGCCTGGAATGCTGCCTGCCTCTATTTAATATTATGTCCCAGCAACAAATACAAGGCCTGAGAATACTGGATGAGTGGATAGATGATGGGTGGATGGACAGGTGGATGGACAGGTAGGTAGGTGGATGGGCGGACAGGTGGATGGACGAGTGGAAGGATGGATAGATGATGAGTAGTGGTGGATGGTGGAAGGAAGGAAAGACTGAAGGGAGGTGTCTGAAGACACGTGTTTGAGTCTCAGCTCAGAGAACTCATTCTCCCATGAGCACTTCACCCTAAGTGATCTGGTTCTGAGTATTTTGCTTTTGCAATGACAAAATCTGTGGCATCCTGTCAGTGGCAGGATCCCCACATGCCTGAGGACGCAGGACAGAAAGGGGGGCGGGCCAAGCCAAGGCCATTTTCCTGTGCTGATCTGGCGGAGCAGGGCACAAGCAGGAGTGTTTTCAGGGGAGGCAGGCCAGAGACAGGCCGAGCACAGCCACAGCTCGTGGCCTGATCTTTGGGCTGCAAACCTGTGATCCAAGAGCTCCCTCCCTCAGGTGTGAACTGAGGTGGCCCCTGGTGTGCTGTGCTGAGAGCCACAGGGCCCTGGCCCGTAATGCATTTATCCATCCATTCATTCAACAATTGCTTACTAGAAACTTGTCATGTGCCTGGTCTGAGAAGCTGGGGATGGCACAGACCAGACTGGCCCTACTGGTGCCTCCATCCCGGGGGAGACAGCAAGGGGCAAGCCCATGCACAGTCACTGCAGACCACCTCAGTGCCGCAACAGCCCCCGCCCCTGGGCTCAGGTGGGAGGTCTGGGCTGGAGAGATGCCAGTGGGTGGAGCCAGGATCTCTCTGAGGTCAGGTTCTGGAAGGCTCCAGGGCCACCGTGACCAGAGCCACCAGCCCTCGGCTAGCCTGCCCCAGGGCTCCAGACACCTCCCACCTGCTCACAGGCTGAAGGGCTCCGCAGAGCTCTGCCAACCCTAGCCAGGAAATCTGATGTTTGATTTCCTTGTGCTGATGGCTGCGGGGTGATTGATGTTCTCTTCTTGGCAGGAAGAAAAGTCCACCGAGATAAAGTGGTTTATGTAGAAAGCTGGGCTGTACCCCCATCTGTCATGTCTACTGGTGGGTGATGGCCAGCCTGCTGTGACCAGTCCCACTGGGCAGGCCCAGGAACAAGGTGGCCAGTATGACAAGGCCAAGCCTTCAAGTGGGTCTTTCTGTGCCTCCCCTTTCCATCCCAGGGCCTCTCTCTTCATCCCTCCCTCTGATCCACCTCCAGCGCTTCTAGGCTGTAAATTTCAGCTGAGGGGAGGAAGCTGCCTTTGGTGACGGCTGCTCTGTTTATCCAGAGGCGCTGTGCCATCTCATCGGAGTTTGCTGGCTCAGACCTCTCCCTTTAGAGAAGAAAACTGTAGGCTTTCCTCCTTTTCTGCATAATCAGACAGATGACACATAACGAGCCCCCAGCACTCCACAAAGAGGTCCGTCTGAGTCCTCGCCATGACTTGGGAGGAAGGACAGGCTCCTCCCATATCAAGGAGACGATGGGACTCGGCGGGGAGGGTCTGTCCAGGACAGCCGCTGCAGACCCAGTGGGGCCACCATCCCAGCCCGGCACCCTGGCTCTAATCCGTGGACCCTTTCTGTTCTGAGAAGGGGTCAGCCCCGTGCAGATTAGTCCCTTCCGCAGAAGCTCCAAAGGCTCCCCCACCAGCAACCAGACTTGCCATTAAGTCTTTCAGGACTTGGAGTCATGCTGAACACATCCTGTTCATGCCACTTACAGAAAGACTTAAAATCCAAAGAAAGCTCCTCTGAAAGAGATCAGAGTAGGCAAAACCCGGGATTTTAACAGCAAGGTTCAGTTGTAGTTTCTTAAGAATGCATTTAGCTGTTCTCTGTTGTTTTCCTCCCTGCGTTCTCCTCCCTGCTTGTTTTGTCCCTGTGTGCTGACTTCTGATGAAATACAATGCTCATGCTCTCCCGAGTATTATGCTCCAGCTGCAGAAGGAGAGAGGCAATGCAAAATGGGAAGAAAAAAAAAAGGAAAGTTTGCTGAACTTGCTAAAGGTTCATTTCTAGGGATCCCTGACTCCCTGGTCTGTGGAAGCTGGACCCCTCTGAGTGAGCCTCTTGCTGCTGCTGCTACTACTGCTGCTAAGTCGCTTCAGTCATGTCTGACTCTGTATGACCCCAGAGACGGCAGCCCACCAGGCTCCCCCGTCCCTGGGATTCTCCAGGCAAGAGTACTGGAGTGGGTTGCCATTGCCTTCTCTGGAGTGAGCCTCTTACACATTTTTGATTTTCAGAGGCTCAGTTTAAGGGATCTTTGGGTATGGGAAAACCATCCCACCAGCTGTGGGTCTTCCAAGTCAGTGGGGGAGAATGTACTCACTCAGGCTGATGTAACAAAGTACCAGATGGGGCGGCCTGAATAGAAAACATTTTTTCCTCATGGTCCTGGAGGCTGGAAGTCCCAGATCCAGGTACCGGCAGGGTTGGATTCTGGTGAGGGCTCTCTCCCTGGCTTGCAGACAACCGCCTTCCCGTGGTGTAGCCTTTCCTCCATATGTGCACGAGAAGGAAGCCAGCTCTGGTGTGTCTTCCTTTTCTTATAAGGACACGAGTCCTGTCAGGGTCTTTTCTAGTCCCCTTCATGGATCACAGCCTGTGGTGAAGGGGCTTGCATAACTCAGTGAAGCTATGAGCTGTGATGTACAGGGCCATCCAAGACAGACGGGTCATAGTGGAGCCCTGATGCTGGGAAAGATCGAAGGCAAAAGGAGAAGGGGGCAACAGAGGATGAGATGGTTAAATAGCATCACCAACTCAGTGGACATGAATTTGAGCAAACTCTGGGAGATAGTGAAGAACAGGGAAGCCTGGCAGGCTCCAAGTCCATGGGGCTGCAGAGTCAGACATGACTTAGCAACTGAGCAAGGCCTGTCAGAGCAAAACCCTGCTCTCATGACCGCATTTAACCTTAATTACTTCCATAGATATGTAGCCTCCTAACACAGTCACATTGGGCAGCTAAGGCTTCAACACAGTTGTGTTTGGGGAGATACATTCATTCCATAGCATGGTGTGTTGGGGGCGATGATATAAAAGGCTGTGTTTTTTTAAAAAAACAAACAAACAAAAAAAAACAAATAGAAAGCTGTATTTGATGTATTTGGGGCCACAGCAGAATCTGAATATAAGAGACTCTCACAGGTTTTAAATTTAAATATTAAGAAAAGGGAAAAGGACAAAAGTCAAGCTTCAGTGTACAGGAGAGACCCAGAGACCTTGGCAAGTCCTCACAGGCCTCCCCATGCTGGCCGCCTATCCATTCCCCGAATGATGCCAGCAGAGACAGACAGCCAAGGAGCTGGGTTCCCAGCTGGGGCCAGCTTCCCCCCAGCCAGCAGGGTCACCATAGGCTTTGGGTTAAGGTTGATAGAGCATTAATTACCCATGTGCATGGGATCTCTTTGTTAAAACCAGCAGTCCTAACCCGGCATCTTCTTTAAGACACCTACATGTTCATACAGACATTTGAATACACACATTCCCACAAGGCCAAGCTCATTACCATCCTGCCCAAGCCTGGGGCGTAGTGGGTTTGTGGATCTCATTCATCTCACTCAGCCATGTTAATCAGGCAGCCTGTCTCGGGAGATCCACCCCGGCTCTTTTGCACCTCATGAGATCTGTTAAAATCATACTCCTGGGGTTTCTCTGCCCCAAAGCCTGGTGGGTCTGTCTTTAACAAAGAAAGGGAGGTGTCTGACAGTGGCAGGGCATTTAAAATGCCAGATCAAATAGTGAAGAGTCAGGATTCCATAATGATGCCAGAAGCTTCTTTCCCATCCCCACCATCACCTAAAACCATAGGTCTGTTCTTGCTCGGGGATGCCGCCACTGCCCGCGGGTTCTTTGAGGCCCTTACCAGAGCTGAAACTTGGGACCCATTTTTCCGTGTCCGTCTCCTCCACCAGAATGGGAGCTCCAGGGCTCAGGGGGGCGTCTGCGGTGTTCAGCTCACAGCCCATTGTCCTGGCACAGGGCTGACTTTCTATATGAGCTTGTTGAATGAATGAATGACGAAGCCGTGAGCTGAGCACCTTGGCAGCTCTGTGTTCTGGTGAGGGACCTGGGAGCGGTTTACTTTTCCCCAGCCCTCACCACTTCCTTTTTCCCAGCTCCTGTACGAAGAGTGGGCGTGTTACGGGGTCTTCTACAAGTACCAGCCCATCGACCTCGTCAGGTAAGTGGGGATGCTAAGAGCAGGCCTGGGTAGATAAACATCCCTGTGCATCTCAACCGCACTGAGTGTGCAGAGCGTGGGCCCTTGCTCGAACTTGAAGAGCTTGTGCAGGGGAGCTGAGGTCTCCCAGCAGAGACTGGCAGTCTGGCCGAGCCTTAGATCAAGCAGTTTGTTCAGATTCATTGCAGGACTGGCTCTCATCTGTCACGTTCACTGTCTCCCCCTAAATTCATAGTCTGGCTCGACCCAGTCGGGCATCTGGTGGGGTTTCTTTCTGTGTCAAAAGGAAGAAAAGAGCTGCCTGGGAATCTGTAAGAATTGCCCCCCGGACACTGTGTCCTCTCCTGAGAGACCTCTCTCCCAGGGCAGACAGACCAGGCAACGTGTGTGCTGTGGGGACATGTAGATCAGAGCCCAGCCCGTGAAGAAGACAGAGATGCTCAATATATGGAGTTACTGGTGCCTCAGGGCTGGAGTTTTTTCCTGTTTTTAGGCTGCACGAGGCTGGAACACAGCTGACTGCTTCCAGGCAGCATCTCGCCCTGCAGCATGGGCATTACAGGAGGAAATGCTCCCATTCTCAGGGCTCAGCAGAGGAAGGCTGAGCACTGTGAAAGCAGAGAGCCCCCCTAAACACGACAGCCTGGCTCAGAACCACCCCCCCGCACTCTCTGCTTGGTCGAGAACCAGGGGCCCCCGTGTGAGCTGTTCGTGCTGGGGAGGGGGCGTGGTGTAAATTTTGCCCCTGGAAAGGATTGAGAGTAAGCGTGTATCTGTCTGGCTTTGCCCTGTGGTGCAGAAAGTATTTTGGGGAGAAGATTGGCCTGTACTTCGCCTGGCTGGGCGTCTACACCCAGATGCTCATCCCGGCCTCTGTGGTCGGCATCATCGTTTTCCTCTATGGATGGGCCACTGTCGATGACAACATCCCCAGGTAGGCGGGCAGCCCCTCTCCCCAAAGATGTCCTCGTCTCACTAAGGAGCCATGTTCCCCTTACTGCAGGAATAGAACTTCCTGGGACTGGGACCCCTCACCCCAAACCGAGTGCCCCACTCAGCAACTACCACCGCCCCCCCCCCAAACCGGGAAGTTACAGGCCAGGCCGGTCACTGTCAGGACCAGAGCCACCCCGTCTGAAGGCTTTAATAGCTGTCTGAGAGTGTGGGCAGCCTTTGCAGGCACGCTCGCCCTAGGAGACATTTTATTGTCGAGAGGAAGACATAAAATAAATATCCGACTCCTTTTTGTCCTTTGAAGCTTTTTTTCCCATTCAGTCCTTAGTCATTATGTGACAAGAAAATTCACTGGTTCCCTGTGAGGTCAGGAAATGAGGCAGGACCGTTCGGAGACCTCGGGGCGGTGCACTCGGCCGGCCAGGCCCTGTCTGTGCCGCATCCCTGCTCCCACAGTGTGGGGAGATCGTGCAGCAGCAGCTTGGTCTGCAGGGGCTGGCCTGGCATGGCAGACCCCGGCCCGTGCGCACAGGGCTGACAGGCCTGCCACTGCTCCCCAGGGAGCAGGCCAGGCGTGGGGAGCTCTGGGAAGGAGGCCGAGACCCCAGAGACAGCCTGGCCTCCCGCCGAGTGCGCGTCTCCCAGACTGGCAGCCAGAGCGTGACTCAGGCAGTGGGAGTCTGAGGACAGCGTCTCCCCTCGTTGGTTGCTGTTCCCGGAACTTACCAATCTCGACCCAGGAATAGCGGTTTATGATGTGAGCTCAGGATGCCAGCCCTGACTTCCATCAGGAACACTGCCTGCGGGCAAAGTGCTGGTTAGAGAGGCGGACGCCCCGCCCACCTCCCAGGAGCCAGCGGTCTGTCAGGACAGTCTTGGGACATAGGGCAGGTTACCCTTCTTACGACTCAGCCCAGTGTCTCTGAAGCAGAGCCCTGGTTTAGGAAATTCATCCATGGGTCTGGTCAGAAAAGGGCCGATGAAGGAGTCTTTGACCTGGGGGAGAGACTGGCTCCTTAGGCCCCACTCAGTGGTGTAGAAAGGCCACACACGGTTTTGTGCAACGGATGTTTGAATACATGTTGTTGTTGTTGAGTCAGTAAGTCGTGTCCAATTCTTTGCGACCCCATAGACTGCAGCCTGCCAGGCTTCCCTGTCAGCCACTGTCTCCCAGAGTTTGCTCAAACTCCTGTCCATTTAGTCGGTGATGCCATGCAACCATCTACGTGAATAACAATAAAGTACTCCACCCTCCCGGAACCCGAAAGTTAAAGGAATCTGGCTTCTGTCCCCTCCAGGGTTATTTTGGGCGCAGGCAGGAGAAAGCTCGTCCCTTTGTTTGCCAGTGACACGAGTTCACTGTGCTCAGGGTTTAATGAGGCAGAGATCAGAGCAGCTTAGACGTGGAGGGGACTTCACTCCAAAGTCCGGGAGACTCTCGGCAAATGGAAGGCGGGGCGCCCCCAACGGGGACTGCTCCATCCGCCTCCCTCCCGGTCCTGGAGGGAGGGCAGGGCTGGTGGCCTCAGCCTGGACACCCTGGCTCGGGAGGCTCAGGCTCCCCCACAAGGGCACTGACAGCTCCAGGCCAGGCCAGGCCAGTACTGTCACATGGCCAGGGTTACGGACAGCGTCCACTGGGGACTCTGGGGCCCCGTCTGACCCCCGCCTCCGCTTGCTTGGCGCCTTGGACCAAGTGTGAGGTGTGTGTTCCCCTTGGAGCCTGGCCGGGCCAAGTCTGTAGGATGGCCAGTGCCCCCGCACCCCGCACCACGCTGCCCGCCACCCGTCCCTCTGTCTGCTCCAAAGAGCAGGCGCCTGTTGCTCGTCTTTATTTTGGCTGAAGGCAGTGAAGGGAGAGGCTGAGGGTTTTAAACCAGCAGAAACAGGCTTTTTGTCTGGCTGGCATTGTTTAAGCTGGCAGGGCAGAGGGCTGGGAAGCCGTGGGGCTCACGGGCAGACAGAGACGCAGGCCCTGGCCTCCCGGCCCCCTCCCATCCTCAGGCTCCAGGACCCCCACCCAATGGCACCAGGCCACACGCTGACAATGGTGTGTCCATCCACTGGTCCCCTGAGAGGGGCTGGGGTCACGCAGGGTGGGTGTCCTGCCCCTCTTCCTTTTGGGAGAAGCCCCCCAAAGAGCAGAAACTCAGGGAGGACGAGAGATGGGGCCCTCGAGTCGGCGCCTGTACCTCCTTTTGGTCACGGCAGCTGCCATCGCTCCATTCTTCCCACAGTAGTGACGGTGAGTGGGAGGATGGTGTAAATACCCCAGTGCCATTCCCAGGGCTTCCTGGACATTCCCTTGTTTAAGCCTCCTGACAACCCAATAACATGGGTTCTCAGGGAATTCCTTGGCGGTCCAGTGGTTAGGACTCAGCACGTGCATTCACTGCCGTGGACCGGGGTTCAGTCCCTGGTCGGAGAATTAAGATCCTGACCTGCAGCATGGGCATTACAGGAGGAAATGCTCCCATTCTCAGGGCTCAGCAGAGGAAGGCTGAGCACTGTGAAAGCAGAGAGCCCCCCTAAACACGACAGCCTGGCTCAGAACCACCCCCCCGCACTCTCTGCTTGGTCGAGAACCAGGGGCCCCCGTGTGAGCTGTTCGTGCTGGGGAGGGGGCGTGGTGTAAATTTTGCCCCTGGAAAGGATTGAGAGTAAGCGTGTATCTGTCTGGCTTTGCCCTGTGGTGCAGAAAGTATTTTGGGGAGAAGATTGGCCTGTACTTCGCCTGGCTGGGCGTCTACACCCAGATGCTCATCCCGGCCTCTGTGGTCGGCATCATCGTTTTCCTCTATGGATGGGCCACTGTCGATGACAACATCCCCAGGTAGGCGGGCAGCCCCTCTCCCCAAAGATGTCCTCGTCTCACTAAGGAGCCATGTTCCCCTTACTGCAGGAATAGAACTTCCTGGGACTGGGACCCCTCACCCCAAACCGAGTGCCCCACTCAGCAACTACCACCGCCCCCCCCCCAAACCGGGAAGTTACAGGCCAGGCCGGTCACTGTCAGGACCAGAGCCACCCCGTCTGAAGGCTTTAATAGCTGTCTGAGAGTGTGGGCAGCCTTTGCAGGCACGCTCGCCCTAGGAGACATTTTATTGTCGAGAGGAAGACATAAAATAAATATCCGACTCCTTTTTGTCCTTTGAAGCTTTTTTTCCCATTCAGTCCTTAGTCATTATGTGACAAGAAAATTCACTGGTTCCCTGTGAGGTCAGGAAATGAGGCAGGACCGTTCGGAGACCTCGGGGCGGTGCACTCGGCCGGCCAGGCCCTGTCTGTGCCGCATCCCTGCTCCCACAGTGTGGGGAGATCGTGCAGCAGCAGCTTGGTCTGCAGGGGCTGGCCTGGCATGGCAGACCCCGGCCCGTGCGCACAGGGCTGACAGGCCTGCCACTGCTCCCCAGGGAGCAGGCCAGGCGTGGGGAGCTCTGGGAAGGAGGCCGAGACCCCAGAGACAGCCTGGCCTCCCGCCGAGTGCGCGTCTCCCAGACTGGCAGCCAGAGCGTGACTCAGGCAGTGGGAGTCTGAGGACAGCGTCTCCCCTCGTTGGTTGCTGTTCCCGGAACTTACCAATCTCGACCCAGGAATAGCGGTTTATGATGTGAGCTCAGGATGCCAGCCCTGACTTCCATCAGGAACACTGCCTGCGGGCAAAGTGCTGGTTAGAGAGGCGGACGCCCCGCCCACCTCCCAGGAGCCAGCGGTCTGTCAGGACAGTCTTGGGACATAGGGCAGGTTACCCTTCTTACGACTCAGCCCAGTGTCTCTGAAGCAGAGCCCTGGTTTAGGAAATTCATCCATGGGTCTGGTCAGAAAAGGGCCGATGAAGGAGTCTTTGACCTGGGGGAGAGACTGGCTCCTTAGGCCCCACTCAGTGGTGTAGAAAGGCCACACACGGTTTTGTGCAACGGATGTTTGAATACATGTTGTTGTTGTTGAGTCAGTAAGTCGTGTCCAATTCTTTGCGACCCCATAGACTGCAGCCTGCCAGGCTTCCCTGTCAGCCACTGTCTCCCAGAGTTTGCTCAAACTCCTGTCCATTTAGTCGGTGATGCCATGCAACCATCTACGTGAATAACAATAAAGTACTCCACCCTCCCGGAACCCGAAAGTTAAAGGAATCTGGCTTCTGTCCCCTCCAGGGTTATTTTGGGCGCAGGCAGGAGAAAGCTCGTCCCTTTGTTTGCCAGTGACACGAGTTCACTGTGCTCAGGGTTTAATGAGGCAGAGATCAGAGCAGCTTAGACGTGGAGGGGACTTCACTCCAAAGTCCGGGAGACTCTCGGCAAATGGAAGGCGGGGCGCCCCCAACGGGGACTGCTCCATCCGCCTCCCTCCCGGTCCTGGAGGGAGGGCAGGGCTGGTGGCCTCAGCCTGGACACCCTGGCTCGGGAGGCTCAGGCTCCCCCACAAGGGCACTGACAGCTCCAGGCCAGGCCAGGCCAGTACTGTCACATGGCCAGGGTTACGGACAGCGTCCACTGGGGACTCTGGGGCCCCGTCTGACCCCCGCCTCCGCTTGCTTGGCGCCTTGGACCAAGTGTGAGGTGTGTGTTCCCCTTGGAGCCTGGCCGGGCCAAGTCTGTAGGATGGCCAGTGCCCCCGCACCCCGCACCACGCTGCCCGCCACCCGTCCCTCTGTCTGCTCCAAAGAGCAGGCGCCTGTTGCTCGTCTTTATTTTGGCTGAAGGCAGTGAAGGGAGAGGCTGAGGGTTTTAAACCAGCAGAAACAGGCTTTTTGTCTGGCTGGCATTGTTTAAGCTGGCAGGGCAGAGGGCTGGGAAGCCGTGGGGCTCACGGGCAGACAGAGACGCAGGCCCTGGCCTCCCGGCCCCCTCCCATCCTCAGGCTCCAGGACCCCCACCCAATGGCACCAGGCCACACGCTGACAATGGTGTGTCCATCCACTGGTCCCCTGAGAGGGGCTGGGGTCACGCAGGGTGGGTGTCCTGCCCCTCTTCCTTTTGGGAGAAGCCCCCCAAAGAGCAGAAACTCAGGGAGGACGAGAGATGGGGCCCTCGAGTCGGCGCCTGTACCTCCTTTTGGTCACGGCAGCTGCCATCGCTCCATTCTTCCCACAGTAGTGACGGTGAGTGGGAGGATGGTGTAAATACCCCAGTGCCATTCCCAGGGCTTCCTGGACATTCCCTTGTTTAAGCCTCCTGACAACCCAATAACATGGGTTCTCAGGGAATTCCTTGGCGGTCCAGTGGTTAGGACTCAGCACGTGCATTCACTGCCGTGGACCGGGGTTCAGTCCCTGGTCGGAGAATTAAGATCCTGCAAGCCATGCGGCATGGCCAAAAAAAACCCCAATATACTTAAATAAAACGCCGTGGTCCTTAAAAAAAAAAAAAAAAAAAGGTCTCAGCATGCCCATTCTATGGATACGGAAACTGCTGCTGCTAAGTCGCGTCAGTCGTGTCCAACTCTGTGCGACCCCAGAGACCGCAGCCCGCCAGGCTCCCCTGTCCCTGGGATTCTCCAGGCAAAAACACTGGAGTGGGTTGCCATTTCCTTCTCCAGTGCGTGAAAGTGAAGTCACTCAGTCGTGTCAGACTCTTAGCAACCCCATGGACTGCAGCCTACCAGGCTCCTCTGTCCATGGGGTTTTCTAGGCAAGAGTACTGGAGTGGGGTGCCATTGCCTTCTCCATACGGAAACTGAGGCCCAAAGAGTTCAAACGACCTGCCCAAGGCCACACAGATCCCGAGCAGTGGAGCTGGAATTCACATGCAGAGCCGGCTGGCTCCCGAGTCCTTGCTGCCCTCTGAACTGTGTGTGCCTGACCCCCCGCCCCTGACATACATGTATTCACAGGCACACACATGTGGTCACACACACACACACACACACGCTTCCCCACAAGCTCCGAGGCAATAGCCTTGTCTACCATCTGTCTTTCCATCTACCATGCCTGACGCCGTGCCTGCCACACACAGCAGGCACACACTTTTTTGATGAGTGTTTGGGGAGAGCTACTGTGAGAAGAGAATTGAGTGGAATACCTGCAGTGCTGCCAGAGGAGGGCCCCCCGCAACCTCTTGGCAAATGCTCCCCAGTGGCTGTGGTCCAGCCAGGATCTGTACATAAGCTCAGGTGCATCCAGAAGTTTTTCTTTAAAGCTATAAAGCAATCACCCTATTCACCCCCCGCCCTTCACCCAGAAAGCCATTTGACCCCTGGGAATCCACTCCTGCCTGTGCCTCATTACAGCTCAGCATCTTGTCCAAGTAAGCAGGGAGAGGGGCAGGGCAGGGCGCAGCTGGCAAGGCCGTTTGCTGGCCTCTCTCCTCATCTTCCAGGAGGAGGAGCCGAGTCTGAGGCTCAGGGACCAGCCCCAGGCTCACAGAGGACAGAAACTGCCCCTCAAGGAGCCGAGCCAGGCCTCCTGGCCTCAGCAAGGAGCCCCCCTGTGGCCTCTGGGCGGCAGCTGAGAACCGGGCAGGGACAGACTGGCTTGACAGGGACAGAGCCCTGGACGCAAGCCCCACTCTGCTGTGTGGCCCTGGACAAGTAACGTCCCCTCTGTGGGTTCACTTCCTGCTCTGTGAAAGTGGGATTGTAACAGCCCCAGAGTTGGTCCAGCCTGGGTGGACACTCAGTACCGTGTCCTGCTCACATGGTGGATGGCCTTTAAATACTACACTTTTCAGTATTAGTGAGAGAGAGTCTGAGAACTGGCAGGGCGGAGGAGGAGGGCCCTGGGCATCGCAGAGCTCCCCACGGTCTCCAGACTTCGCATCCGCTCAGCAGAATGAAAGCCTGCCCTGAGCAGGGCCCCATCCTGCTCAGGGGCCACCCCTCATTTCCAAGGTGAGCCCGGCCTGGTGGGACCACAACCCCAGGCAGCTTGTGGATGTGTTCCTTCTGATCCAGCCACCTGCCTCCTGAGAGGAGGTTTGGGTGGACCACGTCTCCATCTTCTTATGGGTCCAGAGTGCCCAGCGAGGCCCTCAGGCTGATACCCAGGGCACCCCCAGGGGTGGACTGAAGCCCACAGGACTGGCACTGAGCAGGTGCTGGGTGCGAGGCCAGCACTCAGGAAGGGCATGGCATCCTCACGCCTTGACTCCTTTCCTCTTTCGGGTCTCCTGGGCCCTGTCACATCAGGACTTGGACGGCATTCACTATTAGCACAGCTTTGACGGTGCCTGGTCATCAGAGGGAGGCTGCTGGGGACCTCGACTTCTAGGGGCAGCTCCAGGGCAGGCCGTGTGTCCCACTGCCCGAGGCCACCCCAGAGATGAACACTTACGCAGCCCTGTCCCACCACACAGAAAGTCCCGTGGGTCCACACTCAGGGCCACCCACAAAAGTTGCAGGCTGGGTGCAAATTAAAGTGTGGGACCCTGTTCAAAAGCCACTAAGACTATACGGTAAGGGGAGCAGAGAGTGGGGAGCCAAGCTGGGGCCTCGGGTGAAGAAGAGAGATGTGGGCCCTGGTGGAAGCCTGCTGGCTAGCCGACCGAACCATGTCCGCCCCGGCAAGGACGGCATGGCTCCGGAAGGCGCTGGTCCACGGGGTGCTCCGGGCTGTCCTCTCTTCCAGCATGGAGATGTGCGACCAGAGACACAACATCACCATGTGCCCGCTCTGCGACAGGACCTGCAGCTACTGGAAGATGAGCTCCGCGTGCGCCACCGCCCGCGCCAGCCACCTCTTCGACAACCCCGCCACCGTCTTCTTCTCCATCTTCATGGCCCTCTGGGGTAAGCGAGTGCCGCTTTGGGGCAGGGGCGACCTCAGGTGGCCCCTCCCTCTCTCCCTCCCTCTCCTCGAGGTTACCTGCAGGGGTGTGTGCCAGGAATGCACACGGGAGGAACGGTAGGCTCCCATTCTGTCTGCTGGGCAACCGGGGGCTATGCTGGGTCACAGATACACATGACCATAGATGCATCCAACCGAGCCAGGAACCCCTCATAAAAAGTCTTGGAGGTGATTTCTCCCGGAAATGGAGCTCTTTCCCAGGGCTGGGCTCTGTTGGCTCAGGAAGGGCAGCTGCTTTCGAAGGAGGAGGGCCAAGGGTTCTGCCTTCCTTCCACCGTCCTCCTGATGATGCTGGGGAAGCTGACCCCGGCCAGACTCTGGGGCACGTCTCTCATCACCCCTCAGCACCCCTGTGGGTGCCCATTTCACAGGTGATGACGTCAAGGTCCAGAGAGAGTGCGTGTGAGTTGTCTGGGATCACCCACCTCCTGAGCTGCCATGGCCTGTGCCCTTAACCCCTGAACTGCATTGCCACCTGGAGTCCAGGGCAGATGGCTCCTCCCCAGAGTTCTTCCAAATGCAGGTCCTACCTGGTACCCATCTCAGGCTTGAGGGGATGCGGGAGGTGGGTAAGTGGTGGCTGGATGAATCTCCGCAAACTCCGCAAATGGATGCATCTCCGTTTCTGGGTTAGCCGACAGGCCTACCTCCTCCTCCACGGCCCCATGTACAGCCTTTGCCAGCAGGGGATTCAGGGCTTAGGCACCCATGTGCTGAGCCACCGCCCAGGTGGTGAGCCGGATCTTGTGAGAGCCCCCGTCTTTGTGCTCAGGGGTCCCAGACAGTAGGAGATGGAGCTGCACAGAGAGAGCAGGAGAGGGAAGGGTCAGGACCTCTGAGAAAGGGCAGTCAGGAGGGGCTGCCTAGAAGAGGCGTGAGCCTCTTGAGCTGGGTTCTGGAGGTATAAGGGGCAGGGGTGCTGAGACGTGGGACAGACGGACTATAGACACACAGAGGGCTGTGCTGGCGCCTGCTGAAGGGCAGCCCGGGCCCTGCATACTCCGTGTGTCCTGGAGCTCGCTGGGTGCTGCTGGGCCAGGGGGTGGAGGGTGCCCCTAGTCAGCCAGGTGTGCGGCTCTTACCTGTCAGTGCAACTGAGATCCGCGAGGATCCCGTCAAACAGAGAATTCAGTACAAGCCTCCGTTACTAAGGGGAGTGGAGACCCGCCCTAGGTCTGAAGAGGACACCTCAGAACCTCAGAATCCTCTGAGTTGGGGCCTTCGATTTCCCTGCAAGCCAGGGGGAGTTTGGTGGTGACAGGAGAGAAGAGCCAACCTCCGCGGGCAGCAGAACAGGGCTGATGCCCAGGCGGTGGCCTTCCGGGCCCTCACACTTCCAGAACCCTCTCCCGGCCTGAGCCCGCCTTGCTTGGCCCTGCAGCCTCCCCTGCCGCCCTCGCGGTTGTGTTCAGACTCCATCAGTGTTAAGGGAAGGCTGAAGGGGCTCAGTGAGCCCAGAAAGCACCAGGTGCTGGCAGGGGGCTGGGGTTTGTCCCATTTTGGCCAAGGCTTCCTGGAGCCAGGGGCGTGGGGTTCGGCCCAACCCGTGAGATCTGGAGGCTGGTGTGCAGAGGAGCCGAGGGCTGAGTCAGGGGTCAGGGAAGAGGGGGAGAGACTGGCCCGTCCTCTGGGCTCCTGTTCCAGCGTGGACCACCGGCCAGGCCCTCTGGTGTCCTATCACTGCCTGATCACATTTCTACACTCGTTGGAAACCGGGGAGGACGGATCCTGGTGAGGGTCTGAGCTGTAGCACCTCCTCTTAGAAGAGGTGCATGCGCAGACCACCTCACTCCCACCCCATCCCCATCCTCAGATCTGAAGAGGGGCTTGGTGTCCTCATCTTCTCCACCGAGGCCTCGTGCCCTGGGCACGGCGTGCCTCTGCCTGCTTGGCTAAGGGGACCCAGTTTTCATAGCAGCAGGCTCCGCACACCACCAGCAAGCTCTGTTCCCTCATCCAGGGTCCATCGGCCTGGGTGGTGGCCAAGCCAACGCCTACTGTGGTCTCCAGGTGACCCAAGAGCAGGCGTGAACATACGGTGCTCAGCGCCCAAGCCACTAGAAGGTCATTCAAGGACACCCGTCCGGTTGGTCCGTGTGTGCACTTTCACACTCCCAGGGGACTCCAGGGCAGCCCTACCACTGCCCCATCCTGTCATTCAGCCCTCAGCTTCCTCACCTGTAAAATGGGTGTGGGATAAGGATCTTTACAGCAGGCACAAAATCTCAGCCAGCAGTCAGCACGTACGTGGCTGACTCTCAATAAACAGTCTTGCCCTTGTGACCGTGAACCCCTAGCGCAGCTGCCTGCCACACTGCAGGAGTGTGAGACCGGGTAGACGCGCCTGGTGTGTAGGGCGTGTACCAACTGGTATTTAGTTAAGTGTCTGTTCTGGGCTCTGGGGAAACCATAGGAGGTGAAAACCGCTGTGTCCGCTGCCTTCATGCAGGCTACAGGAGGACACAGCAGGCGCAGAGGCCCCGTGGCGAGGCTGCAGGCCTGTTGAAGGCGCCACAGGTGCGGGGAGCAGGCGGGAGCCCGGAGGCCAGCACGGGCCACAGGGCACCTCATGTTCACCGGGCGGACTAAGGGGCCAGCGCGGCCTCTGCTGTGTCAGTTTTTCTCGTCTTAAGCTTGTGTTGGAGACGGCGACTGATGCACAGAGCAGCTGGGGAGGTGGTGGAAGGAGGCTGACCCAGCTCTGACGGGGGCGGCAGGGGGCTTTCACTGCCACCCGAACTCCATGGCAGACGCTCACCCGCCTGCGGGTGACAGCGTGAAGCCGGTTTCCACGAGAGCACACAGAGCAGAAAGGAGGACTGTGGGGATGCGCAAGAGAAGCAGTTAGGGGCCTCTCACCCTCTCCTTCTCTGTGCTGGGCTCCCCAGCAGTGCCCCGTCTGTTCCCACTGTCCTGCCCAGACGCCTGGGAACTGCTTCTCCAAACTGAGAGCCCCCAATGGAGGAGACTGACCATCCCAAAGGGCTCTCCTGCCTGCCTTATTGTGAGCTAAGGAGATGCCTTGGGCTTGGCCAAGCAAGTGTCACCTGGAGGTCGAGGGGTACAAATGACACCCCCCCATCCCACATGAACATCACCCCGCATCCTGCCCACCTGGGCATGACCCATGGCCCAGAGGATCCCCTGCCTGCCATCCACCTGCTGCGGCCCAGACACGTTCACCTCTGCAAGCGTCTCTGGGCAGCACGTGGCTTACAGGCTCTCTGTCCTCCTCTGCAAACGTCTCCTCCTCCAATCGGAGCTCACTTTCAGCTGAGAGTCTGGGAGCCGATAAAGTTGTGAGCCATTTGGACACTAATCACCCCATTTCCAGCTTCAAGAATGACCTTCCATGGTCAGCCCCAGGGGTGGTCTTGCTCTAGGAGCCCTGAGAGTGGCTGGATTCTGGCTACTGCCCATGTCTCAGCGAACCCTAGCGTGTCACACACCTTCCCTGTCACCTGCGGGACACGCCTGGGTGCTGCGCCCACAGAATGAGCATGGTCCTCAGAGTGCCTTCCTGTGCAGTCACCCTGAGTCTGAGAAGGCCCGGTTAGTCAGTGCCCTGGTTCTTTGGGAAGAGGCTAAGGTGAGACGCATCCCTCCCTCACTGGCTCAGCAATGGCCTGTAGCCCGTGGACACTCGGGTAATAGAGATACCAGAACCGTCCCTCCCCCAGGCTCTGGGGAGCTCCAAGCATAGCTTAACCGTGAACTCAGTCATCATGGCACAGGCTGGTCCTCCCACTGAGGCCGAGAATGAGAGTCACAGGTCACCAGCTCAGGGTAAGGGAGAGATTTCCAACAGAGAGTGCTGGGCCAGACTGGGTTGGCAGGTGGTGAGCACCTCACTCCAGGAAGGTGAGGTCGAAGGACTTCTTGCCAAGGCTGCTGCAGAACATGGGGAAGTGACGTCTGCGTGTGGTTCAAGGTGGCTTATGAGAATATTCCTGACCCCACACCCTAGCTCTGGTGATTGATTCTGGGATCAGTCTGACTATAAACGTGGGATTGATGGCCCTCAGGCACTGAGCTGCTCTGTGTCTGACATGGGGACTGATGCTCCTTGTCCTTCATTCCACTGCATCCCCACAGCTGAGAAGTTGTCCCCATTTCACAGGTGAGGAAAGTGGGGCTCCACTGAGCCCAAGCCCATGCCCTCCCTTGTCCATCCCTGTCTCTTTGGGCACTGTGTCCATCAGAACCATTCCCCGCCCCTCGCCCACTGCCCTCTGCTCATCACCAGCCTCCATGACTTTCCCCAAAATCTCCGATCGGCTCCCTTCTTCTCTGATCAGGGCCTGGGCAGCTCTGAGCTGAGGCTGGAGAACCTCCTATCTGAGCACAAAATCTCCCAGTTTCCCTGCTCCAGGATGGGGTGGCTGACCCTGCAGCAGGCATACAGTGGAGCCCACCTGCGCAGCTGCGGGCTGGGTGGTTTGGTCCAATTCAATGCCCAGCTGGGTTGGCTGTGTGCCAGAATGGCTCGTCAGAGGGTAACAGCGCCAGCCACCGGCCAGACTCAGGCTCAAACCTCAGCTTGGTATCCTAACAGCTGTGTGGCCCTCAGGCAGGTCGCTCCACCTCTCCAGGCCCCGGCTCCGCCACCTGTGAAATGGAGCTAGTAACCCAACCCTCCTCAGAGAGTGGTTGGGAAGGTCGGATGAGTCGCGCCTCGTGGTGTCTTAGGGCTGTGCCTGGTGCTAGTTGTCACACTGTGCTAGCTGTTACTTGCTTTCTGGATTGGTGGGCACTTGCTTTTTGGAAATGTGAAAACAGCCTAGATAGACCCCGTGAGACTGGAGCTCAGAGCGAACCTCGCACCTTGTGCCTGCAGGCCTCTGTGAACGGTAACAACACTGGCTTCAGCTGGCTGGGGCTACTGCATGTCGGGTGCTGTTCTGAGCCTCTTGTGTATGGAGACTCACTCATTCTCCCAGTGACTGTTAGAGAAAACAGGCTCTGCTCCTCCACTTAGCAGATGAACCATTGAGGCAGCTTTCCCAGGGTGACACAAGCTAACACGAGGCAGAGGCCAGGGACTTCCCTGGCGGTCCAGAGGCTCAAGCCCTACGCTTCCAACGCAGGGGCACAGGTTTGATCCGTGGTTGGGAGCTAAGATCCCAGTTGCCCTGTGGTGCAGCATGACCAAAACTTTTTTTTATGGTGAAGAGGCAAGACCTTTAACCCCAGCAATCTGGCTCCCCTGGGCTCCACTCCCTTTGCCAGTGGGACCAACCAGCTCTGGCTAATGTGTGCCCTTATTCCTGGCAGGATGACCTTAAATTCATTCTCTTGCCTGGACTAGCTTCCCTCCCTCCCTCTAGGCAGACAGGCTCCCTTCCCCATCCAGAGGTTCACACAGAGTTCTCTGGTCCCCACAACAGCCCTGGAGAGAAACCCTGTTATTCTCTGATGAGGACATGGGAGCACAGAGAGGTTAAGTGACTTGCCCAAGATCACACAGCTAATAAATTCGTAACGGACATGACAGGTCCGTGCCCTGGCCCGCCTGCCTCCATGGTCCTCCTGGTCTCACCTCTCTGTCCAAATATTTCCGCGCCCCTTCCGTGCCCTCCTGGGAAAGCAGAGATTTACTATGAGCCAGTGGTGAGGGGCAGAAGGGCAGCAATGCTGCTCAGCCCACCAGCATGGCAAGGAGCTGATTGGATTTTGTGCACTCTCCATGAAGCCAGCTTGCTCATGGCAAGCTTGTTTATTGAGCACATACTGTGTGCAAAGCAGTACCACCTCATACCCTCAAAGGTGCCAGCCAGCACTCACTAGCAGCCCCGTCCTTGGAAGAAACACAGATGGCTGCATCCTCCTCTATCCAAGATACAGGGAAACGGGTGAGTCTGTGCTTCCACTGTCCACCCCCCTTCCTCCAGCTCCACTTCCACTGTGCGAGACCACAGAGGTGCCTGTCTGTCAAGGGCAACTTTGGTCTACATGTTCCCATTTGGGGCGGGGGTGAGGGGGGGGGCAAAAAAGCCAAACCGCTCCCAGGAAGCACTCAGGGAAAGAGGAGCTTATTATAAATCAAGACAGAATCAACAGGAAAGGGCCTGCTGGGCTAGGAGGTGCCCGCTGACTCCCCGCCCCTGCCCGCAGGGTGGAGGAGACACAGCCCCTCTGTCCCCAGTCCTTTCACACCTGCTGTCAGGTGTGATTAGCAGCAGCTCGCCATTGTAGAGTGGGGGGTTTTATCCCTTTTTCGGTTACTTGTTCATTACCCTCTAAAGGATCATTTTCACACTGGTGTTTCTTCTCCCACTGTGTCCTTTCTTTTCCTGTCCTCCAGCTGTGAACGTTTCTTCTCGCTCAGTGACGGAGAGCGACCCCAAACCTGTTTCTGCCCTTGGCAGGGCTGGGTCGCCGCCCCAGGAGTCGCTGTGGCAGCTGTTTCCATCTTGTTTCTGCTCCGCCGTGGGGTCTAGCTTGCCCAAGGGGGCGACCCGCTGGTCCTGGAACCCTGCGCTTTGGCTGAGCGCTCCACTGCCTGGGATTTATAACAGTTCAAAACCTCCAGTAAGGTGTCAAGACGAAGCAACTTTGACCTCCATTTAGCTGTTCACACCAGGATCAATTTTCTGAAATTATAGCATAATAATGGGGTTTTCAAGGCTTGTCAGTTCCAGGCAGAACAAAGGGGGTTATTGGATTTGAGCCCAGCTGCAAGGAGCTGTGGAGAGACGGTCCCAGCGTCAGTGGAACGACAGGTGTGTTTGAAACCCCTCCGGGGTCTGCGCCGAGGCTGTGAATGCAGTTGGCAGGTCACCGGCTGAGTCATCCGAGCAGGGCAGAGACGGAGAGAGACTTAATCTCTGCTGGAGTTCAAAGGCCAGCAGCAGGCTTGTGAGCGGACGCTTGTTCGGGGGATAAATAAGTAGAACCAGTGAGAGCGTGAAGGGTCAGGGCCTTTGTGCAGTTGGAGCCCCAGCTCCCTGCGGGCTGACAGGCAGGTTCTCACCACCGCCTGGTCCCTGTAGCTCGAGCAGACCCATCCCTGCTCTCCACGTGCGGAGAGAGTGCACTGTCAGGAGCCAGAGGCTGGTGAAGCCCTTCTCTGCTCGCGGGGCCTGCACCTTAAGAAGGGTGCGCCCTGCCTGCCCGGCGCCCTGCTGGCTCAGGAGTGCCCGACCCAGGTGCAGAAGTCAGACTGGCCCCCGCGCCCCAGCCCGTAACGAGCTTGGGCCTCACGGGGAGCGGCGCCGTCCTCTGGGCAGCTGCAGAAGCACCCAGCCTCCGTCAGAGCCTTCCCTCCATGGCCTCTGAGATTCCCACAGCAGCTCGAGTGGCCATGATGTTCCAACAGAAGACAAGGGGTAGGGGACTTCCCTGGTGGTCCAGTGGTTAAAACTGGGCTGCCACTGCAGCGGGTGCGGGTTCGATCCCTGGTGGGGGAACTAGATTCCACGTGCCGCAAGGCACGGCCAAAAAAAAAAGGAAATATCCTACCAAAAAAAAAGACAGTGGGAGGGCGGAACCAGGAGCATTTAATGATGCATCCAAGATCGTCCTTGTGTCAGTAGCCGTGCTTCAGGGGAGGAGGACCTCAGAAAGGGGGGCCAGCAGCCAGCTGCGGAGACGTCAGAAACAGGAATTAGGGTTAGGCCTAGGAGTGAAGGCAGTTTGGACAGTTCAAGCAGGGCCCAGGGGAGGTGGGATGGGATGCGGCCTGGGAGGAGAGCCGAACCAGACACACGGGGTAGCTGGAGCACGGACTGACAGCTCACCTCACGGACAGAGAGGTGGGTAGAAGGGAGGGCAGATGGTGGGTAGGTCAGCGTGTCCAGACGTGTGTGTGCACAGGGCCAGCCGCAGAGCTCGCACAGGATGCAGACTGCGGGTCAGCGTGGTGCCCGGAGTGTATTTGGGCAGGCCCCTGACGCGGGGGTTCTAATACAGCCCACAGTCTGAAAACCCCTGGGGGAAACGGACAGCTTGCCCCCACCCACTGTAACCGGGCGGGTGTGTCTTTCTGGTCCATTTTCTCTGCAGCCCCAGTGTGCAGCAGGGAATTTAAACACATAAGCAGGATCTGCACCCATCGTTCCGTGTTTTGTTTTCTAAATGAGGTGAAATTCACATGATGTAAATTAACTGTCTTAAGTGTACTGTACAGGGCATTTGGCACCTCCCTAGGCCAAGCCAGCCTCACCAGCACCCCCCAGGTGGAGACCAGTGCCCATTTAGCAGTCTGTCCTCCTCACCCCGCCCCCATCCCTGATAGCCACCAGTCTGCTTTCTGCCTCTGTGATGGATGTGTCTGTAAATATTCTGGATCCTTTGTATATTCAGGACCAACCCTGTGTCGGCATCTTAATGAGAGGTGGTGAGATCCTGCAGGTGGGCCGGGTCGTAGGGCCGCTCCTCTCTCCAGCCCTCAGCACGTGGATGCCCCACCCGAGGCCACACAGCGGGCACTGTCATCAAGCCCCTGGTACACACACGGAGACTGAGGCTGGCGGGTGGGGGCGATCCCAGGCCAAGCCCACACCTGCTTCTATCCAGGGTAGATCCAGTGTCCGTCGCTCACCTGCCACCTCTGGGCTCCTCTACAAGAATGTGTTTTACGTAATGCTTCTCATTAAAACATGTTTGCAGGAAGAAATTCAGCCACCCGCTCGCACCCTGGCCTGGGTTCGCTCTTCACTGCTTGTCTTTTGTGTGGCACTGCCTTCTGGGCTTGGATTTAAGGATGTGAACTTGTTTCCTCGGCCCCCTTGTGTGGCTCCTGAGGTCGAGGGCCTCTCTTCTTGTCTTTAGTGTCCTTGACCGCGTTTGGCACATGGCTTGCGTTCATTGGGTGGGAAGCCATGCACCTAATCCCAACCAATCTTGGGTGGAGAAGTCCTAGACCCAGGTTTCTGCTGTGTATTAACCAATCACCTGACTCCTCGGGGTCTCAGTTTACCCATCTGTGCAAAGGGCTTGCAGGCTGGATGCAAGGAGGTCCCCCAGCACACCCAGCACCTGACACAGACATCGAGTTACGTCTGTGTGATATAGGAGACCATCACTGGGCCCCTCGAAAGGAAGGGATGGGAGCTCAGCAGGACCCACAGGTGTCCACACAGCTGCCGTAGAGAGAGAGGGCTGCAGGGACACAGCTGCAAAGGAAGTGCTCTCGTCTTCCTTCCCACCTCTGCCGAGCCCAGCCCAGCCCAGTTCAGTTGTGTCCAACTCTTTGAGATCCTATGGACTGCAGCACACCAGGCCTCACCGTCCATCACCAACTCCCAAAGTTTACTCAAACTCATGTTCATTGAATCAGTGATGCCATCCAACTGTGTCGTCCTCTTCTTCTCCTCCTACCTTCAATCTTTCCCAGCATCAGGGTCTTTTCAAATGAGTCAGTTCTTCGCAACAGGTGGCCAAAGTATTGGAGTTTCAGCTTCAACATCAATCCTTCCAATGAATATTCAGGACTGATTTCCTCTAGGATGGATCGGTTAGATCTCCTTGCAGTCCAAGGGACTCTCAAGAGTCTTCTCCAACACCACTATTCCAAAGCATCAATTCTTCGGTGCTCAGCTTTCTTTATAGTCCAACTCTCACATCCATACATGACTACTGGAAAAACCATAGCTTTGACTAGACAGACCTTTGTTGGCAAAGTAATGTCTCTGCTTTTGAATATGCTGTCTAGGTTGGTCATAACTTTTCTTCCAAGGAGCAAGCGTCTTTTAATTTCCTGGCTGCAGTCACCACCTGCAGTGATTTTGGAGCCCGAAAAAATGAAGTCTGCCACTGTTTCCACTGTTTCCCCATCTATTTGCCATGAAGTGATGGGACCAGATGCCGTGATCTTTGTTTTCTGAATGTTGAGTTTTAAGCCAACTCTTTCACTCTCCTCTTTCACTTTCATCAAGAGGCTCTTTAGTTCTTCCCTTTCTGCTGTAAGGGTGGTGTAATCTGCATATCTGAGGTTATTGATATTTCTCCCAGCAATCTTGATTCCAGCTTGTGCTTCATCCAACCCAGCGTTTCTCATGATGTACTCTGCATATAAGTTAAATAAGCAGGGTGACAATATACAGTCTTGACGTACTCCTTTCCCAATTTGGAACCGGTCTGTTGTTCCATGTTCAGTTCTAACAGTTGCCTCCAGACCTGCATACAGATTTCTCAAGAAGCATGTCAGGTGGTCTGGTATTCCCATCTCTTGCAGAATTTTCCAGTTTTTTATGATCCACATAGTCAAAGGCTTTGGGGTAGTCAATAAAGCAGATGTAGATGTTTTTCTGGAACTCTCTTGCTTTTTTTATGAACCAATGGATGTTGGCAACTTGATTTCTGATTCCTGAGCCTTTTCTAAATCCAGTTTGAACATCTGGAAGTTCACAGTTCACTTACTGTTGAAGCCTGGCTTAGAGAATTTTGAGCATTACTTTAGTAGTGTGTGAGATGAATGCAATTGCATGGTAGTTTGAACATTCTTTGGCACTGCCCTTGTTTGGGATTGGAATGAAAACTGACCTTTTCCAGTCCTGCGGCCACTGCTGGGTTTTCCAAATTTGCTGGCATATTGAGTGCAGCACTTTCACAGCATCATCTTTCAGGATTTGAAACAGCTCACCTGGAATTCCATCACCTCCACTAGCTTTGTTCGTAGTGATGCTTCCTAAGGCCCACTTGATTTCACATCCAGGATGTCTGGCTCTAGGTGAGTGGTCACACCATCGTGATTATCCGGGTCATGAAGATCTTTTTTGTATCGTTCTTCTCTGTATTCTTGCCACCTCTTCTTAATATCTTCTGCTTCTGTTAGGTCCATACCATTTCTGTCCTTTATCGAGCCCATCTTTGCATGAAATGTTCCCTTGGTATCTCTAATTTTCTTGAAGAGATCTCTAGTCTTTCCCATTCTGTTGTTTTCCTCTATTTCTTTGCATTGATCACTGAGGAAGGCTTTCTTATCTCTTCTTGCTATTCTTTGGAATTTTGCATTCAGATGGGTAGATCTTCCCTTTTCTCCTTTGCCTTTAGCTTCTCTTCTTTTCACAGGTATTTGCAAGGCCTCTTCAGACAGCCATTTTGCCTTTTGGCATTTGTTTTCCACGGGGACGGTCCTGGTCTCTGCCTCCTGCGCCGTGTCCGAGCCTCCGTCCGCAGCTCTGCGGGCGCTCTGCCTGTCAGCTCTGATCCAGTAGCAGGTGGCTGTCCACACTGCTCACCACGCCTGGTTCTGAACTGCGATCCCGGGGCTGCCTCCAGCTTGGTGTGGGCCTTCCCACTGCTCATGCCGCTGGCCCAGCCTGAACACCGCAGCCCCACCCCTTTGCTCCAGAGCCCAAGGGTGACAAACTCAGCACCACGCAGTCCGCCCAGGCAATAGGGCATGGTGCGGTCTGCGGCCCAGCAGAGAAGGCCTGCCCAATCCTTGGCTAAGGAGGCTTCAGACTTTTAAAGGAGAGACGGGAAGCCCACGCTTAATATACAATGTCTGCATTTCCTAAACATAGCCGAGGCCAACAAGGCTGTCTAGGCACCGCCTCCTTGGCCACCAGGTTGTGGCCTCAGGTCCAGCCTTGGTCCTGGTCCAGCCAACTGCAAATACTCCTGGGAGAGGGCCTTTGTATCTGTCTGAAGACATTTACCAGTAACATTCTAGCAAGAATGCCTGGGTTTCAAGACCAGCTGCCTAACTGTAGGACCTTGGGCAAATTACTTACCCTGTCTGTGCCTTCGTCTCCTCATCCATAATATGGCAATACAACTTTTGCTGTAACCATCAGACTTACTACAATTGTTACTCCTTTAAAGAATGTTAAATATGCAGAAGGTCAGTCAATATAATGGTTAAGGGTAGATTCTGGGGTTAAGTAGAAGTCAGTTCAAACCCCACTCCTGCTGTTAACCTGAGGCTGACCTTGGGAGAGCATACAGTCCTCTGAGCCTCTGTCCTCATGCGTAAAGGTGTGAGCGGAAATCATTCTCTGGTGCATCACACTGTTTTGAGGGTTCTTGGTGTCAGTAAGTCACTAGCACAGAGCCTGGTGTAGGCTGAGTCCTCATTAAAAGGCAGGGGTCGCCACACTGCAGGCTGGGGGTGGAAGGAGTGGAGGTCTAGGAGGCAGAGGTGGGCATCAGTTAGCCTGGGAACGGGGAGGCACGGGGGAGGGCGGGGGCAGGGGCCGCAACCGGGCCAGCTCCCTGCTGAGCAGAGAGCCAGCCCTCCTCCCCAGCTCAGCCCAAGGTTGCAAAGGAGGCCTTGCCAGCGCAGGCAGAAGCCAGAGAGACACAGCTGTCAAAACACAGTGAAGGAGAGGCAGGCCTTCCAGAACTGGAGGGGGTATGGGAATGGGCCCCGACCAGGGCCCTCTGCTGCAGTGAGCCAAGGACACACTGAGAGGTGGAAGGAGACATCCTCACACATTCCTTCTCAGGAGGCTGCCGATGGGCCTGCCCCACCGGCCACATGCTTCCTCCCGGAGTCCCCGCCACCACGATGCCTCTGCTGAGAGAGCACTTGTGTCTCAGGGAACTACATTTCCCAGGCTCCCTTGCTGTCCTGTTGCCTGGAAGGCTGTCGGCCAATGGGAGGCCCCGATGGGGATCCGAAGGAGTGAGGTGGGGAGAAACCAGGGTGTTTCTCCTTCTCTCTCCATGCTTCCAGGAACATCTCTGGCAGAGGCTTTGCCTTCCCTCGGTGGTTCTAACTCCCACTGGAAAGTCCCTCCCTCCGTGATCCTGGCTGCTTCGGGGCAGCTCCAGTGTCTGGCCCTGGTAACACCAGCTCCCATTGTCCCACTGCCCCTAAATTGGCAGCAGCTTCTTGCAGTTGCTAATCTCTGGGTGGTCTCACCATCCTTCGCTTGTTGTCTCAGCTCTTCCGCTATCTATGTGGCCAAGTCCCAGGATGAAATTACCCCAGTCCAAAAGACCTAAGAGGTTCCTGTCTCTGGCTGGACCTGGCCGGGGTGGCAGCTGATGCTTGACGTTTACCCATTATGTGCAGATATGTGCAAAACTGTTCTCACCTCACCTTAATGGGTGGGCACATTCTCTGAACCAGGAAATGAGTCAGATTCATGCCCACTTACTGCCAGGTCCAAAGCCTGCATTCTTTCCTAGTGGAGAATGACACTGGGGAATTTGCACTGGAGTTCTTGCTGCATTTCTGTCTTGACACCACCATTCCTCATACAGGTCGTTTAACTCCTCTGAGCTTCAGTTTCCTCATCTGTAAAAGGCAGTACATTAGAGCACCCCCTCCAAAGATCACTGTGAGATTTAAATGAGATTAATGCCAAGACAGTTGGATGGCATATTATCGACTTGCTAGACATGAATTTGCGCAAACTCTCGGAGATGGTGAAGGACAGGGAGGCCTGGCGTGCTGCCGTCCACGGGGTCGCAAAGAGTCAGACACGACTGAGTGACTGAACTGAACTGAATACTTCATGTATCCAGGCTCTTTGAACAGTGCCTACCACGTAACAGCTCAAGAATCCAGAGCTCTAGTTACCGTTCTGGTCACTTGTATCATTCTTCCAGCACCCGGGCTCTGCCGACTTTCCTGTGTTGGGTGGAAGCATCAGTGAAGAATGATTCAGTCAGTGGTGTCCCCAGGTGCAAGTGTGTGCTCTCACAAGCCCTTTGTGCATTCAGTGAGCAACCCTGAGGCACTTGTTTGTGCCAGACACGGGGCTTTCCGTGGAGCACCCAGAGGCCAAGACCCCATCCCTGCCCCCACACCCCAGAGAGGTCACAGGACATGGGACAGGGGTTATAATGGAAGGTGGCATGGGCATCACGAGCATGAAAGGTCCCAGGAGGAGCTGGTGTTTTCCTGTCCCTGAGGGAATTGACCAGAGGCTTCCTGGAGGAGGTGGCATTTGAAGTGTGCTTACAAAGCCGGCCATGGCACCTAGGAGCACAGCCGAGCAGGCAGAGCCCCTGCAGGGGCTCGAAGCTGGAGCGAGTGGCCTTGGCTCCCCCTTCCCTCTTCCTGATCTCAGGACCCCTTCCTGTGACTTGGGGCCCCCAAGATCAATGGAGCAAGATGGTTAAGAACACGAGTTCTGAGACCATCCTGTCCAGACCCCTCACCGGCTGGTACAGGAAGCTTGCCTGGGACTCAGATTCCCTGTACCTCCATTTTCATCATCTGTAAAATGAGCAATAGACCATCCCTGCCTTTCAGAGTCAGTGGGAGAACTGAACAGTTTAATGTTGGCCCAGCACTTGTTGCCCTCACTCTGCAAATGGTACAGGAGGGGAGAATGCTTTCATGTCACCCGGTGTCATGGGGCTTCTGAGCCCCTAACCGCCTGGCTCTCTCTGCCCTTAGCCGCCACCTTTATGGAGCACTGGAAGCGGAAGCAGATGCGGCTCAATTACCGCTGGGACCTCACAGGCTTCGAGGAGGAGGAGGTGAGTGGGCTTAGCAGCTGCGCCCCCTGTGTCCTCCCCACCCCCACCCCGTTCCTTTCGCGGGGGGACTCACTAGGTCGTAAAGTCCAGGCGAGGCTGCTCCCTGTTTGTTTCTCAGTTCAGGTCCCTGATGTCTGAATCCCCCGCGGTTGCCAGGGTGACTGCTCAGTGTCTCCTCTAGTGTTATAAATCTCCATGCTCACATGGACACACCACCCAGAAATGTGGTCGGGGACACAGGCCAAGGCTCACCACACTGATCTCATCCATCCAGTCTGGGGGCCGCACCACGGGTCTGGGGAGGGGGTGGCTGCCACCCACGAGGTTGAGTCCCCAGAGGCGGCCGTGAGCCTTCACCCTGAGTGCCAAACCTGCGATCCCCGGAGCCAGCTGTCAGCCTGCAGTCAGGCGTGGCCAAGATGTGGGACTGATCGTTCACTAAAGAGGGAAGCCATGTGCTGGGCATCTTTGCGTGCCAGGAGAGGGGCGTTCCGAGTTGAACAGCCACTGAGGTGGCGGGTGAACCCCTTTCACCGGGTTGCTCAGGAGACGCTTTGCTGCTGCCCCATCCTGAATTGCCAGCTCCAGCGGAATCCCTGTGGGACAAGAGGGAATGAGAAGGAACAAGACCGCCCGAACAGGAGAGCCGTTAGGTTTGGCCATGCTGACCACGGCTTTGTGTTATGGAAACTTTTGCTCAGCTCTTTTAAAGAGAAACCACACGTGCATTTTCATTGTAATGTGAAAGCCTTTTTCATCATCTCTTTAAATATCCCTATTATTATATTTTATATTAATATATCCCTATTATTATATTTTGGACTTCCCTGTGGCTCAGACGGTAAAGCGTCTGTCTACAAAGCAGGAGACCCGGGTTCAATCCCTGGGTTGGGAAGGAATGCTTTCATGTCACCCGGTGTCATGGGGCTTCTGAGCCCCTAACCGCCTGGCTCTCTCTGCCCTTAGCCGCCACCTTTATGGAGCACTGGAAGCGGAAGCAGATGCGGCTCAATTACCGCTGGGACCTCACAGGCTTCGAGGAGGAGGAGGTGAGTGGGCTTAGCAGCTGCGCCCCCTGTGTCCTCCCCACCCCCACCCCGTTCCTTTCGCGGGGGGACTCACTAGGTCGTAAAGTCCAGGCGAGGCTGCTCCCTGTTTGTTTCTCAGTTCAGGTCCCTGATGTCTGAATCCCCCGCGGTTGCCAGGGTGACTGCTCAGTGTCTCCTCTAGTGTTATAAATCTCCATGCTCACATGGACACACCACCCAGAAATGTGGTCGGGGACACAGGCCAAGGCTCACCACACTGATCTCATCCATCCAGTCTGGGGGCCGCACCACGGGTCTGGGGAGGGGGTGGCTGCCACCCACGAGGTTGAGTCCCCAGAGGCGGCCGTGAGCCTTCACCCTGAGTGCCAAACCTGCGATCCCCGGAGCCAGCTGTCAGCCTGCAGTCAGGCGTGGCCAAGATGTGGGACTGATCGTTCACTAAAGAGGGAAGCCATGTGCTGGGCATCTTTGCGTGCCAGGAGAGGGGCGTTCCGAGTTGAACAGCCACTGAGGTGGCGGGTGAACCCCTTTCACCGGGTTGCTCAGGAGACGCTTTGCTGCTGCCCCATCCTGAATTGCCAGCTCCAGCGGAATCCCTGTGGGACAAGAGGGAATGAGAAGGAACAAGACCGCCCGAACAGGAGAGCCGTTAGGTTTGGCCATGCTGACCACGGCTTTGTGTTATGGAAACTTTTGCTCAGCTCTTTTAAAGAGAAACCACACGTGCATTTTCATTGTAATGTGAAAGCCTTTTTCATCATCTCTTTAAATATCCCTATTATTATATTTTATATTAATATATCCCTATTATTATATTTTGGACTTCCCTGTGGCTCAGACGGTAAAGCGTCTGTCTACAAAGCAGGAGACCCGGGTTCAATCCCTGGGTTGGGAAGGTCTCCTGGAGAAGGAAATGGCAATCCACTCCAGTACTATTGCCTGGAAAATCCCATGGACAGAGGAGCCTGGTAGGCTACAGTCCACGGGGTTGCAAAGAGTCGGACAGGACTGAACGACTTCACTTCACATATATTAGGCCTCCCTGGTGGCTCAGATGGTAGAGAGTCTGCCTGCAGTGTGAGAGACTCCGGTTTAATTCCTGGGTCAGAAAAATCCCCTGGAGAAGGAAGTGGCAACCCACTCCAGTATCCTTGCCAGGAAAATTCCATGGACGGAGGAGCCTGGCAGGCTATAGTCCATGGGGTTACAAAGAGTCGGACACAACTGAGCGACTTCACTCATTATTATATGTCCCCACACACGTGCCACCTCCAGGACTGAGTTGGTGGATCACTCTTCAGGCAGCTGTGTAGTTGTGTGGGTTCTGAGCTGACAGACATGGGTGCTGGTTTGCTGGAAGAGGCACCAGCTCCGTGGTGCCAAGACGACCTCCAGGAGCAGCTTGTCCTGTTTCAGCATTGCCCTTGCTATGCGACCTGGGGCAAGTTGCTTACCCTTTCTGTGCCTCATGTCCTCACAAACAGGGGCGGAAGAGTAGAGTTTGAGGGGGTCTCGGTAGGTCATCAGATACAGAGCACTTTGAGCGGGGTCCGACAAGTGTGAGTGCCCCCAACTGGCCTCCCGCCTCCAGGTTCAACCTCTTCCGGCAGCAGGTCTCATCGTCCTGTTTCACAAATGGTGGGACCAAGGCTGACCGACCAGAGAGACGCATGTCTCCTCAGGTGCAGAGATAGGCATGGGACGGGTGCTCCATCCCCCATGGTGGGCCCCGGTCAGCTCTCTGCCAGAGCAGATTCAGTAGATTCAAGTCGGGTTAGTGTCGTCTTACCAACTTGGAATAGACTGAGAATGTCCTTTTCATGACGTCCTTGGGGTTGGGACAGTTCAGCCTGTTGGGAACCTGTCCCATGAAGTCTTCACCCTAATGACTCAGGCACTAGGTAGTGGGGTAGTGATCAGAGCCCTGGATGTGGGCCCCGGGGGACGTGAATGAGTCCCCGAGAGTGAGCCCCCCACACTGGGTAGGGCCTCTTCTGAGGCTGGTCACCTGAGACAGAGGGCCAGCCCCTCCATGACATGAACCCCAGGTGTCTGCTCTCAGAGCAGAAGGAAGCCTGTGCCCAGCCATCTGGCCTGAGTCTCCTCCCCTGAGTCTAAGACGGTTCAGCCCAGCACACCATCAGGAATGCCTACAACACTCCACCTGCAGAAACAGTAACACATGCAGTCACCCTAGGGTAGCATCAGCCTTTGGCAAGCTCTCCTCGTCCACCCATGTCCATCTGCCTTCATCCCGCTTTCTTAAGAATATCACCTCTAAGAGGACTTTTTTTCTTAAAAAAAAAAAAAAACAAAACACAAGTAATGAAATCTTTTTGTTTTTGTTTTACATTTCTGGTTCCTGGAAGGAGGCTGTCAAGGTTTGGAATTTTTTGTCACTCGTCTATCTCCTGGGAGAGGGACCTTCTGGCACACCTGCTCTATCTGTTTCTGCTGAGCGGGTCCCCGCACCTCTTCCACGGCGGGCAGGGGTCTCTGCTTCCTCCCCCACCTCCGGGTCTCTCTTAACTCCCGTTCTTCTGTTCCAGTGCCCTTCGCTGACCTGCTCTGGGCTCCCCTGAGGCCCGATGCCTCTGGTCTGCCCACGCTTGCTGACACTTAAGTGCCGTCTCTTCTGACCCCACGGCTCCTGATGGGATGTCCCCAGGGGCCAGTTCACGGCTGGGTGTTCAGAGTGGGCTGCAGGACAGGCTGTAGCCCAGTGCAGACTGACCCACCTCCAGGACCACGGAGCCTGACTCTGTGGCCTTCCCAGTGGGCTGGGCTTCCCAACAAGGGGGAGAAACCCAGATGAACCTCATGCAGGGAGCTCTGAATGGGAAATGGTACAAACAGCCAGCTAGGAACTGGCCCCAACGGGTACCCTGAGGGAATGGTAGGGGTGAATTTGCCACACGTGCTCCTGTTAAGGGTCGCAGATTCCCAGTTCACAAGACTCCTCGCTGACTTGGTTTCTTTCACAGGACCATCCCAGAGCCGAATATGAAGCCCGAGTTCTGGAGAAGTCTCTTAGGAAAGAATCCAAAAACAAAGAGGTATGGTGGCCGCTGCCAGTTGCCTTTCCCAGCAGTGAAACATTGTATGTCCATCAACATTACAGGCCAGGGGTCTGCACATGCTGTGCTGATGGAGGGGGCGGCCCCCAGAGGCGGGCAGAGAGTAAATGTTCAGACCCTCCCGAGCTCTGTCAGCGCAACCCTGCCATTGTAGGAGGAGAATGACCATAGACAACAGGTGAAATGTGTCTGGCCGTGTTCCAGTAAAACTTTATTTATAAAAAACAGGCAGGGGTTGGGGGGAGATTTGTCACACCCTGCCAGAGGTCAGCCTCCCCCTTCTGTCCTGAGGGTGACCTCAAACTTCAGCCAACACCTCAACATCAAGAAAACCAAGTGGTTTTACAGCTTTTCTCGCTCTGGATGGTCGTGTCCAGCCCTCATGCCCTGCACTGACTGATGGATGGAAGGGTTTGCCCCAACAGGGCCCCTGAGCGGATGGCCAGCTCCTTGCCTCGCGCGTAGAGGACAAGAATGAGAAAGAGAAGTGTTTTGTGACCCTCCCGAGGCCGCCACCTTTCCTTAGTGTGTGATGGATGCCCTCGCTTCTCCCCAGAGCCTCTCGTTTAAATCGGCAGTCACGTTCACAGGCCTGCTCTCACAACCCTCTAGGGATGCTCAGCTGTTTTTTGTATCGGAGGTTTTTTTTTAAATGACATGGGGCAAGAGCCCCCAGGCCCTTGTCAGCCTCTCTCTGAGGCTGGAAGGTCAGTTGTTGCAGGGATGGGAACAAGGGCAGAGTGGTCTTTCCAGACCCTGGTGTTCCTTAGCCTCTGGGAGTGACCAGCGCAAACCCCTGCCTTTGTCTTTTCTTGCCATTGTGTTCCATGGACAGAGTTTGCTGGTACAACGTGGCCAGGGGTTCCAGTTACCACAATCCCCCCGTAGGGGATGGGCAAAGTGGGTGCAGCAGAACCCGTTCTCAGACCCCAGTTCCCATAGCAGAAAGAGAGCCCAGATCAGCCCCCCGCAGCCAGAAAGCGGGCTCACATCCTTGAACTCAGAGTCCAAGCGGGACCGGGGGTACAGAGGAAATAACCACAAAAGCGTGAGCCTTCACCATGATGAGGAGACCGTCTTTTCATTTAACCCATCGGAACGTCTGCCCATTGCGTGCCCATTGCCTTTGGAGCAGCCGCCCTGTGCCTGTGACCCCACAGCTCCGTCAGCGCCCTCTCCCCAGGCTGCGGCTCCCCTCCTAAAGGGAGAGGCATGGGTGCTGCTGCTCTGAAGCCCCGAGGCCCCCCCTGAGGGCCACCACGCCCCACCTGAGGTGTGCCATCTGCACCCCCAGGCAGCCCACCCCACAGTTCTACGGCAGCCCCTCCTAGTGTGAGCGAGGATGAGGTTGCACCTCTTCCTAAGGGAAAAGGGGCTTAGCGGCCCATGTCACGTCCACTGAAGTCAGAGGCTCCCCCCGAGCCCTGCGCCGTGCCGGGAGCACCGCCCCAATTCGCTGTCACCCGGCTCTTTGGCTTGGAC
Source organism: Kobus ellipsiprymnus (assembly GCA_006410655.1). Taxonomy (NCBI): domain Eukaryota; kingdom Metazoa; phylum Chordata; class Mammalia; order Artiodactyla; family Bovidae; genus Kobus; species Kobus ellipsiprymnus. The sequence continues at coordinate 454,441 of SJYR01001064.1, forward strand.
CCGAGCTCTCTGACCACAAGAGCAGGAAAGGTTGGGGTTCATTTTCACCGGCCTCCGATGGTGACCTCAGGCCCTGAAGGCCTCCAGGGGGCCACACCCTTGATTTCTTTCCACCGTTTCACTGTCTCCCAACATAATGGTTTTAATTTTTTCCCCTGGCTATGGCACCAAATTCGTTTAGGGGGAAAATAAGAGATCCTCCCTTTCATGGGGGTTAGGATGCGGAGTGTGGCTTCCTGCACGTTGGTGTCAACTGTGCAGGGTAACCCGCGTCTGCATAAGACGCACCGTCTGAACTACAGCCGCCGTCTGGCGAGGGGGGCCCGCGGAACCCGCCAAGCTTCCAGGCTGTTTCCATTACCTCATTGCAGCCTCTCTTTTAGAATGGCCTTCCCAGGTGGCACTAGTGGGAGAGAACCCACCTGCCAATGCAGGAGATGCGGGTTCGAGCCCTGGCTTGGGGAAATCCGCTGGAGGAGGACACGGCAACCCACTCTAGTGTTCTTGCCTGGAGAAGCCTTTGGACGGAGGAGCCTGGCGGGCTACGGTCCATAGGGTCACAGAGTGGGTCTCGACTGAGGTGGCTGAGCACGCACGCGCCCCTTTAGAATGCGGGTCCCTGCCGTCTCTGCGGGGTTTAAGACGCCCAGAGCCTGACTCACCCCGGCAGCCGCACAGCCAGGGAGGCACTGGCTTCCCCGGGGGGCAGCGGGGACCTGGGCCGCGGTCTCACCCCACGGTGCTCTCTTGTTCCCTCCACCCGCCCCAGAAGCGCCGGCACCTTCCGGAGGAGCCCGCAAACAAGTGGAGGCAGAGGGTTAAGACCGCCATGGCGGGGGTGAAGTTGGTACATGTCGTGTCACCGGGCGGCGCGCGTCTCAGTGTGTGCAGATGAACCAAAGTTCATTGTGTCTCCTCGGCCGACCCTTGACTGCTGTATCATCGTGTTAACACCCACATCCACGCTCCTTTGCCTTCCTCCGCACCCTCGGGCTGTGACGTGTCGAGGTGTCTCTGCATGGCCACCGTGGGGTCGTGGGCGGGAGCTCGGCTGTCTCTGGGGCTTGTGAATCGTGCCTGCCACAGCTGCCTGCCAGCGGTCCCTGGTCTCATTAACATGCATGCCACCCTCCCTGGAATGCGTGGCCTCGGGGGTCAGGCCTGCCAGCATTCTTTGACCTCATCCATGCATTTTCTTTTTTTGGCGTTAAAGATCCACCCCACTCTAGAAACATCCCAGGTTAGTGACGAGCATCTACCTCAGTCCCTCCCGACCCGTAGTCCCTGCGCCAGAGCCTCTGGGGCCGCGTGTCCCCACCGACCGCCGTTGCTACGCAGCGGGCAGCGTTTGAGCTCGTGGTGCTGGTGGCTTGTCTCAACTTGCTCTGCAAAGGAAAATAACTATTATGGTCTGGGTGGCGGAGGAAAACAGCTTAGATCTTCTCACCGTGCAGATGAGACTTTAAGCCAGGAGATGGAGGCCGGGCTTCTCCTGGGTGGGGGGGTCTGAGCGTCTCATTTAGAAAAGCCTCTGGCGCCATCATGCCTTGTACAGAGAAGACTCACATTTATAGACAACTGTTATTCCTGTCATTTCATAGCATCCTTTCATCAGGGATAAAGCCTGGATGTTTGCAGCCATTCATCACCTGCAGGGTTTTTGTGTTTTCCCACCGTGTTTCTGTGGTCCACGTTGTTCACGCCCACACACACACACACACACCCCACACCTGTCCACCAGGATGGTCCCCACTGCTGACCCAGCCCTGTTTCGTGTTGTAGACGGACAAGGTGAAGCTGACCTGGAGAGACCGGTTCCCTGCCTACTTCACCAATTTGGTCTCTATCATCTTCATGGTGAGTCCCGGGAGGCTGAGGGGGGCCGTGTACCAAGGCAGGCGGCATTTCCCTGGATGGGGTCAGCCTTCCACGTGGCAGTTGTCTTCATCCCAGGCCAGGCAGGGGTGGGGGGATTCCGCCCTAAAATGGGAAGGGGCCAGGGTTCTGTAGTGACCCCCGGGGCTCCCTACACCTGGGGATAGGCCCTGACACACATCTTTTGTTCTGAGAGTGACACATGTAGGTAACTTGTCATTCACGCCCAGGAGTTCACAGGTATTATTTAAGGCAAAACGGAGGGGTTTTAAAGAAGGCCACGAGATGAATAACACAGAGACAGGACAACAGTCAAGACGGGTCTGTGATGCTGGATTCATCCGGACCCTGTGGGTTTGAGTAAGCCAGCAACACCAGGGCCAGCCCTCTTTGGAGGCTTCAACGCCCAGGTGATTGGGCCATGTCCCTGGAAGGCCTCAGCCCATGCTCCCCAACAGGTCAGCGCCAGCTGTGATCACTGTAGAAACGACCATCCCCTCATCCAGCCGCGGAATTTTAGGTTAGGGTCTTAGCCCCCAACCCTGTGGGGGGCCTTCGTGGCCACTGTGGACCGAGGGTTGAGCTGTGCCCAGTGGCCTGAGGGGCTCACACCCGCCTGTCCCCCCACCTGCTGGTGAGGACACAGAAGCCGGAGGTCTCACCCTCTCCGCAGGCTCTATGCCAGGCTGGCCGTCCACCCTGAGGCCCTCACTGTTCTCCGTGAACTTGGAGACATGCAGATGAGCTTGTTTTTCCGCTGGGTGTCAGGGGCAGCAGCTGAGGCCCTCTAAGCTGAGTGGTTAGAAGCAGAGTGAGGACTCCGCTTCCTCTCACGATCTCGCACACGGTTAAGGAGGACATCGCTGATATAAAGAAATCCATAGTGGGGACCCCCAGGACTGCGGAGCCA
>SJYR01001064.1:457501-468293 GCA_006410655.1 Kobus ellipsiprymnus
GGGGGTGGGGGTGGGGGCTCCTGGGTCTGTAGATGACTCCAGCGGCAGGGGCCCAGCCCTGGGACCCGTGTCCCAGACACACAGGAGTGGTGCTGAGGGGTAACCTAGGACAATATGGGCCCTTCCCACAGCATTGCCAGAGCTCCCCAGTAGGGGATGGGGTATAGGAAATGGGACTCAGGCGCCAAGGGTCAGCCCCTCCCGGCAGAGAAGAATCAGAAGGTTCAGCACGGGGATAGAGGAGGTGGGAGGCTGTGGGCCCTTCTGCACCACAGCAAGTTTGGACAGGGGCCCTCAGGTTACATGTCACTTCTGTGAATAGTCTTCAGGGAGTTTTGAGTTTCTCACGTAATAAGAATCAAGGTGTAGGCAGTGGAGGGCTGGCCCAGCACTTTCATGATTCCAACAGGCACTGACTTCCCTGGTCTCTGCCTCTATCCTCTTGGTCACAACATGGCTGCTCCACCTCCGACATCACCCCCACTTTCCAGGCAGGAGAAAGGGGAAGGGGATGGATGCCAGTGGCGCAGCCCCTCTTTGAAAGTGCTTTGCCACAGGCCTGCCCACACCTGTGTTTGCCTTGTGCTGGCCAGCCCTGTCCGCACAGAGACTGGGAAATGGGCACAGTGTCATTCCCAGCAAAGGCGGGATAGTGGGGGGGGGACCAGCAGCCCTTGAGGGACTGGGGTCCCCATGACAGATGAATCGGTCTTGTCCTGGACACAGGAGCTTCATTCTCTGAACAAATAGCAGCTGACCACCTACCAGGTGCCCCCAAGCTCCTGGTCCTGAAGGTGCCCGTGTGAACACTGCAGCCAAACCCCGGCCCTAAGGCCCTTTCCTTCCAGAGCGGGCATTGCACCCAGGAGGGGACACAGCTATAGGGTGGTCATGGGGGGACACCAGCAGGGAAAGGGGGCACCTTTCTGAGTCTCTGCAGGCCCGGTGCCCCGTCTACACCTCCACACAAGGCAGGAGGGGCGTCTCCAAGCCCAGGGCAATGCCTTCCCCTGGGCATGGGGTGGGGCCTCTTGGCAGGGGCATGGGAGTTTCCAGGAAAGCCCTCATCCCGGGAGCTGGCAGGAGTGGTACCCACACCTCACCACAGGGCAGCCCGCTCTTCGGGGTGTGGTGTGCAGCGCGGACGTTCCCTGGGTGGGTGTGGTCGCCATTCAGTTGCTCACAGACGTGGGCAGCAGTGGAGTCACTAGCCGGAAATTTAAAATAGGAGCATCCTGAGACCCCCATCGCTGCGGCCTTCCTCTGGGGTGAAGCAGGCAGAGCCCTGCCAAGCTGCATCCTGGAGGCACACAGCGCAGCCGCTGCCCTCCAGGGCTGTCCCGGGAGCCACAAGGGGCCGTCTCGGCAAGGGCAGGTCCCCTGCACACCCTCCATGAAAGTGAGACACGGGGGCCAGGGCACGCAGAGGGCACGGTGCAGTCAGGCTTGGGTGACGGCCCGGCACAGCCGCCCACCACCCTCAGGACTGCCTCGGGACTGGAATCCGCAGGCATCCTCACCCTTAGGGCAGGACAGGGTGCAGACAGGGTCTTTCCAGGTGAGTCCGGGCTTTTGAGGGTAAGGAAGAGGAGTCCAGGCAGGCAGACAGACAGCTCCATGCAGAACAGACTCATCATCCTGGCCAGTGCCCACCCCTGTCTCTCAAGCAGCCGCCAGTCCAAGCTTTAGGGAACATTCCGGGGCAACGGTGGGTTTGGCAAGATGGGGGATGAGCTGGAGAGGTGTGGGGGTCTCCTGGGGAGATCAGGAGAAGGGACCCCATCCATCTGACCCAGGCAGGCCTGCAGCACTGCCGGGGAGACCAGACCACCACATGCCCCACCTGCCTCCCACAACGGCATCGAGAACATCACTGCTTCCACTCAGGGTCACCCAGGCTGGGGCAAAGCCCACCCCATAGTCAGCCTGCCAGCGCACAAGCCAGTTACTGGGGTTGCAGCCATCCTGTGGGGGAGAGTGGGCAAGGCAGTCATGGTTCTCACAGCAGGCAGCCGCAGAGCCGTGCACTCCAGGCTTGGTGGACCCGCCAGGAAAGCCCCAGCTCGTGTGCTGGGTGACCTGGTTACCCAACCTCTCTGAGCATGAGTCTCCTGTTCTGTAAAACAGAAACTGGCCCCTCACTCATCTGTGACATTAACACCGGTAAAGCCCCTGGCATCTAGTGGGTGACAAGAAAGACCTGTCATTGTTTTGAAGCTGAAGTGCTCCCAGGTCGGGGACAGCAGGGCCCAGGGAGCCAGAGGGTGTGGTCCGGCTGACAATGTCCCTCCTCCCCCCACAGATCGCCGTGACCTTTGCCATCGTCCTTGGCGTCATCATCTACAGAATCTCCACGGCCGCCGCCTTGGCCATGAACTCCTCCCCATCCGTGCGGTCCAACATCCGGGTCACGGTCACAGCCACCGCAGTCATCATCAACCTGGTGGTCATCATCCTCCTGGATGAGGTGTACGGCTGCATAGCCAGATGGCTCACCAAAATAGGTGAGCGCCCCAGCCGAGCCCCAGAGCCAGGTGGCCGCACATCGCCTGCCCTGGGGTCCTGGGCTAGTCGCTCAGCCCCTCTGATGGCCGAGTGAAGTGACCCGCCTGGACCAGGGCAGTGGCTCAGCGGCTTGCATCTCACTCCCTCTAGAGGTTCCAAAGACGGAGAAGAGCTTTGAGGAGAGGCTGATTTTCAAGGCTTTCCTGCTCAAGTTCGTCAACTCCTACACCCCCATCTTCTACGTGGCTTTCTTCAAAGGCCGGTAGGGGATGCTTTGGTGACTCAGACACACCACCTTCCCTACTCGCACCTCCCCGTCCAATAGAAGGCTTCCCGCCCCCAACCCCTGTCTCCCCACAGGCAGGAGGCACCCAGGCCCAAGGCAGAGCAGTCAGTGAGCTCCGGCTGCTGCTGTGGTCGGGCAAAGGCCTGGCTCCTGCGGGGCCCCCAGGGGGCAGGGACCCTGGAGAGGAGGGACCCCAGGCGCTGGGGACTCCAGACAGCAGGGGCTCCAGGCAGCCAGTTCCAGGGGCTCCCACACCAAGGAGGTGAGGGCTGCCAGAGAAGGTGTGAAAGGGCAGCCACTGGTGTTCTGGGCCAGTGGTGGAGTGAACTCCACACCCTGACCTTCTGGAGCTGTCCTGGATTTCTAGGGGCCTGTGGCCCACCCACCACGACTCCCCACTGTCCCTACTCCCACCAGGGCCTGGCCGGTCAGATCACAGAACCCCTCCCAGAGTCTCCATCCTCAGCATCATGCGATTTACAAATGCCGCGGCCACCCACCCATTCCAGGGTCCTGGAGCTGGGCCAAGATGCCCAGGCCCTCCTGAGAGCACCCACAGCAATGGAGCAGGCTCCCAGACGACCCCCGGCCGCACACCCCACAGGGAACTGAGAGGCGGTCTCTGGGACCAGCCCCACCCCAGCCTGGCTGCAGGACCCTGCTGTGGTGGGCATGACACCATCTGGGCTCAGACCCCTTTGCCTTTGCCTTCTCCCCTCCTGGGCTCCCTTCCCTCCATCCGCCCTTCGGCCTCTTGGTTTCCTGTTGAAGCCACGTCTTCTTACCCACCTGCGGGCTTGGGAATCACATGAACATTCAACCAACAGAAAGCCACTGTGGTCGGTTCTTAGATGAAGCGGGCAGGGGGAAAGCCTGTGAGACCCTAGCGCTCTGACCTGGGGACCCACGACGTGGCCCAGCTCCCATCTCTGGGGTCTCCCAGAGCCCACTCACCCCACTCTAACTGACCCCCATCATTGGCTCCGACCTGGGGACCCACGGCATGGCCCAGCTCCCATCTCTGGGGCCTCCCAGGGCCACTCACCCCACTCTAACTGACCCCCATCATTGGCTCCGACCTGGGGACCCACGATGCAGCCCAGCTCCCACCTTCGGGGCCTCCCAGGGCCCGCTCAGCCCTCTCTAACTGACCCCCATCATTGCAGATTTGTCGGACGCCCGGGCGACTACGTGTACATTTTCCGATCTTTCCGGATGGAGGAGGTAGGTCCCTCTCTGCTTTCTCACCTCTATTCACACAGCACACCTCAGTTCCCAGCCCGCGAGACCCCTGCTCTGTTATCCAGCTGCTGGGGTGGGCTTCAGTCTTCCATGGCGTGTCCATATAGCGTCACCTTAAAAGGAGAATATCTCTTCAGGGTCATGGAAACAAAAAAATTACACCCTTTTTTTCCTTCTTCTTTTTCTGTAAGATCTTGAATGTTTTTCTCTTTGGTTATGGTGAACTAGTGAGGGAAAAAAAACTCAATTACAGTTCTACTTCAGCATTGAAATGCTCATCCCTTGCCCCACCAGACAGACACAGTGCTGGTGACCTTTGGCTTCTGCTCAGCAGTCCCAGCCACCCTGGGTCTAGTGCGTGTGTCTGAGTCCTGGCCCCCAGACTTGTTCCACTGGCTCCATCAGGCCAGGCCAGACTTCAGGGCCCATCTCAGGTCTCAGGGAACTAATCGGCTTTTGCAATTCCCAGAATAATTCATTTTATTGAGAAAGAAAGGCCTTCCTGATAAGATCGTGTGAAATGGTGGAGAGGATTAGGTACTGGGTGACCTGGCTGCCCGGGGTGAAGTCGAGAGCTTTAGCCAGCTGAGTGCTGGCCCCAAACATCCCAAGGCCTCATCCTCAGTAGCAGATGTTTGTGAAAAGCCCTCCAAGCGTGCCCCACTGCCTGAAGTGTCCTTTACGTAGGGCGACACCCTGTCAAGCTCTCTAACTGTTGGAGAAGTCGGGGGAAATGTCTTCGTGAAATAGAATAAAGCATGTGAAGTCGCTCAATTGTGTCCTACTCTCCTGTGACCCCGTGGACTGTGGCCCACCAGGCTCCTCTGTCCATGGGATTCTCCAGGCAAGAATACTGGAGTGGGTCGCCGTTTCCTTCTCCAGGGGATCTTCCCAACCCAGGGATCGAACCCAGGTCTCCCGCATTGGAGGCAGATGCTTTAACCTCTGAGCCATCAGGAAAGCCGAAACAGAGAAGGTGTGAAAGGGCAGCCACTGGTGTTCTGGGCCAGTGGTGGAGTGAACTCCACACCCTGACCTTCTGGAGCTGTCCTGGATTTCTAGGGGCCTGTGGCCCACCCACCACGACTCCCCACTGTCCCTACTCCCACCAGGGCCTGGCCGGTCAGATCACAGAACCCCTCCCAGAGTCTCCATCCTCAGCATCATGCGATTTACAAATGCCGCGGCCACCCACCCATTCCAGGGTCCTGGAGCTGGGCCAAGATGCCCAGGCCCTCCTGAGAGCACCCACAGCAATGGAGCAGGCTCCCAGACGACCCCCGGCCGCACACCCCACAGGGAACTGAGAGGCGGTCTCTGGGACCAGCCCCACCCCAGCCTGGCTGCAGGACCCTGCTGTGGTGGGCATGACACCATCTGGGCTCAGACCCCTTTGCCTTTGCCTTCTCCCCTCCTGGGCTCCCTTCCCTCCATCCGCCCTTCGGCCTCTTGGTTTCCTGTTGAAGCCACGTCTTCTTACCCACCTGCGGGCTTGGGAATCACATGAACATTCAACCAACAGAAAGCCACTGTGGTCGGTTCTTAGATGAAGCGGGCAGGGGGAAAGCCTGTGAGACCCTAGCGCTCTGACCTGGGGACCCACGACGTGGCCCAGCTCCCATCTCTGGGGTCTCCCAGAGCCCACTCACCCCACTCTAACTGACCCCCATCATTGGCTCCGACCTGGGGACCCACGGCATGGCCCAGCTCCCATCTCTGGGGCCTCCCAGGGCCACTCACCCCACTCTAACTGACCCCCATCATTGGCTCCGACCTGGGGACCCACGATGCAGCCCAGCTCCCACCTTCGGGGCCTCCCAGGGCCCGCTCAGCCCTCTCTAACTGACCCCCATCATTGCAGATTTGTCGGACGCCCGGGCGACTACGTGTACATTTTCCGATCTTTCCGGATGGAGGAGGTAGGTCCCTCTCTGCTTTCTCACCTCTATTCACACAGCACACCTCAGTTCCCAGCCCGCGAGACCCCTGCTCTGTTATCCAGCTGCTGGGGTGGGCTTCAGTCTTCCATGGCGTGTCCATATAGCGTCACCTTAAAAGGAGAATATCTCTTCAGGGTCATGGAAACAAAAAAATTACACCCTTTTTTTCCTTCTTCTTTTTCTGTAAGATCTTGAATGTTTTTCTCTTTGGTTATGGTGAACTAGTGAGGGAAAAAAAACTCAATTACAGTTCTACTTCAGCATTGAAATGCTCATCCCTTGCCCCACCAGACAGACACAGTGCTGGTGACCTTTGGCTTCTGCTCAGCAGTCCCAGCCACCCTGGGTCTAGTGCGTGTGTCTGAGTCCTGGCCCCCAGACTTGTTCCACTGGCTCCATCAGGCCAGGCCAGACTTCAGGGCCCATCTCAGGTCTCAGGGAACTAATCGGCTTTTGCAATTCCCAGAATAATTCATTTTATTGAGAAAGAAAGGCCTTCCTGATAAGATCGTGTGAAATGGTGGAGAGGATTAGGTACTGGGTGACCTGGCTGCCCGGGGTGAAGTCGAGAGCTTTAGCCAGCTGAGTGCTGGCCCCAAACATCCCAAGGCCTCATCCTCAGTAGCAGATGTTTGTGAAAAGCCCTCCAAGCGTGCCCCACTGCCTGAAGTGTCCTTTACGTAGGGCGACACCCTGTCAAGCTCTCTAACTGTTGGAGAAGTCGGGGGAAATGTCTTCGTGAAATAGAATAAAGCATGTGAAGTCGCTCAATTGTGTCCTACTCTCCTGTGACCCCGTGGACTGTGGCCCACCAGGCTCCTCTGTCCATGGGATTCTCCAGGCAAGAATACTGGAGTGGGTCGCCGTTTCCTTCTCCAGGGGATCTTCCCAACCCAGGGATCGAACCCAGGTCTCCCGCATTGGAGGCAGATGCTTTAACCTCTGAGCCATCAGGAAAGCCGAATAAAGCGTAGAACATCTTTATTTTTTTTAATGAGATGATGCTCTTCCAGATAAAATTTTTGGCAATTTTTGGTATGTGAAGTTTGGCCCAGGACTCAGAGAGGGTCAGCTGTGCCCTGGATTATCACCCAGGGTCCCTTAGTTCCCACCACTTGGACAAGTTAAGCTTCTATCTGCCTGCTCACACCCCCACCCCCACCAGCCTATGGCGATACAAGCCCCTGGGGGACAGGGCGTTAGGCCTAACAGGGGAGGCCGGCTGCCTCACCGTGCAGCTTCCCAGCTGCACGGGCCCCAGCCTTCGAGACCGCTGCCCACCCCTGCCCCTGGGCTCTGTCTCCAGGCCTGGGTCCAGCCTGGACAGCCTGTCGGTCAGGCTGCACTCCCCCAGGAGCCACTGCCACAAGACGCCATAGGCCAGGTCTCTTAAGGCTGCAGCTTTAAGCTCTCACAGTTCTGGAGGCCAGAGTCCAAAATCACAGTGTCAGCAGGGTTGTGCCCCTTTGAAGGGTCTAGGGAGGGTTCCTCCAGGCCTCTCCCAGCTCTCTCTGCCACTGACCGTCTTCGATGTCCCCCTGCTGACGGACGTGCCTCTCCAGTCTCTGCCTCCATCCTCAGGGGGCCTCCTCCCCCCGCTCCCATGCGCGTGTGCATTTTCTGTTCTTCAGAGGACACCAGCCACTGGAGCAGGGCCCACCCTACACCATCACAACTGTATCTCCCTCAGTCGAGTCTGCAAAGACCTGCTAACAAGTGAGGTCCCACTGTAAGGCTCCAGGGGCCGGGACATGGAGGACACAACTCAGCCCTGGGCCCAAGGGCCAGCCTCCCCTCGCAGGGCCTGGGCGGGGCCGGGGGTGCTGATGCGACCCTCTCTTGCAGTGCGCCCCGGGGGGCTGCCTGATGGAGCTCTGCATCCAGCTCAGCATCATCATGCTGGGGAAGCAGCTGATCCAGAACAACCTGTTCGAGATCGGCATCCCGTGAGTAGCTTCCGGCCTCGGGTCTCAGCAAGTACAGGCGCGAGGCAGGCCTCCCGGTGGTCTGGGTGCCAGGTGATGCGGGGCCTGGGCCAGGGTGGGGGCACCAGAAACAGGGAGGTGGTGAGAACCTGGGCAAGATGGGCGGTAGCGACTGCCTGGTGGACGAGGAAAGGGACAAGGCCAGGTGGTACCTCCTCTCCCAAATGGCCGAGGATGCAGGATGCAGGTTGTTTTTGTTCAGTTGCTCAGTTGTGTCCGACTCTTTGTGACCGCATGGACTGCAGCACACAGGGCTTCCCCATCCTTTACTGTCTCCTGGAGATTGCTCAAACTCCTGTCCATTGAGTCAGTGATGCCATCCAACCACCTCATCCTCTGTCATCCCCTTCTCCTCCAGCCCTTAATCTTTCCCGGCATCAGTGTCTTTCTCGACTCACTGGAAAAGGATATAGATAAGTGCCCCCAAATCCAAGTGCCAGCCCCCGTGGTCCAAGGCATCCAAGTCTGCTCAGGCCCATCCAGACCCCTGATACCTTGGGGCCCTCCCCAGCCTCCATTTCCTTATGTCAGGGGTCCCCAACCTCAGAGCTGAGGACTGGTACCTCCTGTCAGATCAGCAGCAGCTGAGATTAGAAATAAAATGCACAATAAATACAATGCACTTGAATCATCCCGAAACCACCTCCCCAATGTCCAGTCTGGGAAAAAATCGTCCTCCACAAAATCGGTCCCTGGTGCCAAAAAGTCTGGGTACCACTGCTCATATCACAAAGTGGTGAGGCTTGCCCTCCACGTGCCCCTGTGGGGAGAGGGCAAAGAAGCTAGCCCATCAACAGAGTGGTCACCACAGACACGTCAGTTCAGGCTTTAAAACAACCTGGAGGGGCCACCCCCAAGCCCACCTTCCTGGGAGCCTGACCGAGGCGATGCCGTGCGTCCTCCAGGAAAATGAAGAAGTTCATCCGCTATCTGAGGCTGAAGCACCAGAGCCCCTCGGACCACGACGAGCACGTGAAGAGGAAGCAGCGGCACGAGGTGGACTACACGCTGGAGCCCTTCGCGGGCCTTACCCCGGAGTACATGGAGATGAGTGAGCAACGGGGGGCCCTCCTGGGGCGGGGTGGGGAGGACACGGGCCAGAGGCCCCCAGGGCTCCAGGAGACACCCCTAGGACTGAGCTGTGTCGCCTGCAGCTGTGTCTCAGGATGGGAGGTGCCCAGGGTGGCCCAGGAATCCCGGGACTGGGGCAAGAGAGAGAGCCAGCCAGCCAGATGTGGCCACACGGCAGCTGCTTGGAGCCTCCCGGACACCGCCTTCCTCCCTCCCCTCCCGACTTGGGCTGCACTGGCCTTCTTGCTGTTGTTGCTGATGTTCAGTCGCTCACTTGCGTCTAACTCTTTGCAAGCCCATGGACTATAGTCCACCAGGCTCCTCTAGGATTTCCCAGGCAAGAATACTGGACTGGGTTGTCATTTCCTTCTCCGGGGCATCTTCCCGACCCAGGGACTGAATCCGCATCTCCTGCATTGCAGGCGGGCTCTCTACTGCTGAGCCACCAGGGAAGCCCTCTCTTTCCTGTTACACAAATGCATAGAAGCCGCGCCTACCTCAGGGCCTTTGCGCCAGCTGCGTCCTGCATGGAATTCACTCCCCTGGTGCATCACTCACTCCTTTCCTCCAGGGCTCTGCTCAGAACGTCCCCCACCGGAGGGGTCTTCCCATAGTGTGTGACGGGTCAGCCCGGCCTTGCTCTCTGCTTCTCCCCACAGCTGACATCTTTAGTCCCTGGCACTCTCTCGCTCCCCCTCGGTCTGTCTCTCCTGTGGAACTGACGCTTTGTGAAAGCTAGCCTTTGGGGGTTTTTTTTCCTCTTCACTGCTGTACCCCCTGCACCTAGAACAGGTCCAGGTATACAGTGGGTGTTCAGCACGCGCTTACTGAGTGAATGGACAAGCGAAGGTGAAGACTCATGTAGAGGGGTTCCCAAGTGTCGTGCCCCCTGACCACCATGGGTAGCTTATCTTAAATGTGGGTTCCCGGGGCCCATTCCCAGTCTGTTGGGGTGGTACCCAGGGCTCTGCATTTTAACAGGCACCTGGGCGACCAGCCAGGGACTGCTCTGCAGGGAGAGGTGGGTGGGGCCAGGTGGCCTTAGAGCGCAGGAGCGGTTCCGTTTGGTAGTAGATGCACCAGCCCTGTGGGCAGTTGCTGAGTCCCTCCCAGCTTCTCAGATGACAGTGCAGAAACGGCCCTGAGGCTCCCAACAAGGAGACCACGCGGGGTCCCGTGGAGTCCTCCGTTTTGTCCCAGAATCGACTCTGGGCTAAACCAGAGGCAGGCGGGCAGCTCCCTGCCCTGTGGGCAGCCCCCACCCACCCAGGCCTGCCCTCTGCCTGCCTGTTGACACTCATCCTGGGGTCTTGGAGGAGGGTCTCCACTGCCGGTCGCCTGACCCCGTGGGAGATAGACACCGAGAACTGCAGCCTGTGATCAACTGGGAGACCGCGGTCGGTCGTTTCCCCAGATTTCTATTTTCCTGGTGGCTGGAGAGTTCAGGGTCCTCTGGGGTTTGATGAAATGAAATTCCTGGACCAGGCCCCCCCGCCTTGCCCATCAGGGAGCAGCCCACCCCATGCCCACTGGTCTCCGCCTCCAGGCTAACTCGGCTGGGATGGGGCGGAAGAAAGTCAAGTTCCTTCTGGGCCTGACTGGCCCTCTCCCCCGCCCTACCCGCACCTCCACAGCTCTCCCCTAGCCTGTCTGTCTAAGATGAAGCAGTGTCACTCCGGAGTCAGAGAACCCGCAGCCTTAGGGCTGAGTGGCCGCTGGCCCCCGGGGGGCCTCCGTCACCTCCACCATCTGCAGAGGCTTCA
>SJYR01001064.1:468311-479004 GCA_006410655.1 Kobus ellipsiprymnus
GGCCACACTCAGCCTGCCAGCCCGGGTGACATTCTGCCGGCTTCCTTGTTTACCACCTGGCACCGAGCGCCCTTGGACAGCGTCTGGCTGTACAATCCCTGAACCCGCTTCCCCCATTTGCTTCCATTCAGCAACCTTTCCCTGACCTCCCCGGGAGCTGGGCCTCTGTGGGCTAGAACCTCGGAGGCCAAAGGTGCCCCGGAGTTGGCTGGTTGATGATGAAGATGAAAGATAGAGGGAACAAGGCAGAGGAGCGAGATTGTCCGGGACAGTGGACGGTGGGCCCCCGCCGGCTCCCCAGGCCCGATGGAGGGGACGCTAAAGGCCCCCCAGGTCCTAGAAGGTGTTTGGGCCCCATCCCCGCCCAAACACAAGAGTGACTGAGTCTGGGCTTTTGTGCTTACAGGCACTCTTTCCCCATCACTGGTAAATTTTTTCATGATCAGACTATAAGTGAGTATACGCCCATTATTCAAGACGCAATGTGAAGGTTCAGAACCGCCTCCTGGCCTGGGGTCACCCAGGGCCGTGGGGCCCGTGCCGAGATCCCCTCTTACACACGGGAGGCAGGGTGCCCTCTGGCCCAGGGCGAGGGTCCCGCCGCGCTGGGCCAGGGGCCGCACGTGCTGACCACCACCCCTCTCTGCAGTCATCCAGTTCGGCTTCGTCACCCTGTTTGTCGCATCCTTCCCGCTGGCCCCACTCTTCGCGCTCCTGAACAATATCATTGAGATCCGCCTGGACGCCAAAAAGTTCGTCACTGAGCTCCGAAGGCCGGTGGCTGTCAGAGCCAAGGACATCGGTGAGTGCCTGGGCCCTGGGAGCAGAGACCCTGGGTTTGGGGAAAAGATCGCACTTCTCGGAAGCCAGAGGCACAGCTGGCCAAGTGGGGCCCCAACTCCTCACTACGAGGCAGGGGTGGGCAGATGCAGGACTCCAGCCCCTCTGCACCCCACCGGACCCCCCAACTCCTGAGATGTGCAGGCCACGGAGAACATTAGGGAACCCCAACCTCCCAACTCCTGAGATGTATGGGCCACAGAGTACGTTAGGGAACCCTGACCTCCCAACCTTAGGGAACCCCAACCTCCCAACTCCTGAGATGTATGGGCCACAGAGAACATTAGGGAACCCTGACCTCCCAACATTAGGGAACCCTGACCTCCCAACTCCTGAGATGTATGAGCCATGGAGAACATTAGGGAGCCCTGACCTCCCAACATTAGGGAACCCTGAGCCCCCAGCTCCTGAGATGTGCGGGCCACAGAGAACATTAGGGAAGAGCTCGGGTCTCGCATAACTAGGGGCCTCCCCAGCCTGCTGCTCCAGCCGGTCCATGAGGTGCATTTTCTCTGCTGGTCCCCAGCACCCCTGCCCCACCCCGAACGTCTGTGTGGGCCCAGAGTGCATAGCCAGAGCACTGGAAAGACAGCGTTAGCGCCCAGCAAGTGTCTCCCTACACAGTGCATCACGTGGTCATTTAACATTCAGTGGAAAGGTAAAGGAGGGAGCCCCCCTTCTACCGATGAAAGAAGAGCATCGTGTAACCTGCCTGGTGGGTCAGGGTCAGGAGCAGCCTGGGCCTTTTAACCCCCAGTCACTAAGGCACTGGGAGCTGTGGGACTGTACGCCGAGTGTCAGGCATAACTTGCGGATAGTCAGAGACCTCAAAACGGAGCCAGCTTCCTCGTGCAGTGGTGAGCTCCCTGTCACCAAAGGCATGTAAGCAGACGTGGGTGCCCATCTGTCCAGGAGTTGGGGGATCTAGCGGGTGGGGCTCAGAGACCCACGCGTGCCTCGGCCAGAGCCAGCCCTCGTCAGCAAGGACAGTGCCCATCTAACCTTAAACAGAGTCACCTTAAACCAGGATTCAGTTTTCAGGGTGAAAACAAAAGTCTTTATTGGAACTTTATCTTGAAATGAGATGGAAAATTACAAAATGTATTCTTTTTATTTCCTATTGAATACAATTTTAGTTAGAACAGCACCTGTGCCAGTTCTGTGCTGGTTCCCAAACAAACAAGACTGAACTGTGTGTTAGGGGTGTTATCTGTCATTCTACCAAATTAAAGACTGAACACCAGGGAGACAGAGCTTTGGGTTGGACCTTTATGTTAGTCGCTCAGTTGTGTCCAACTTTTTGCAACCGTGTGGACTGTAACCCGGCAGGCTACTCTGTTCATGGAATTCTCCAGGCAAGATTACTGGAGTGGGTTGCCATTCCCTTCTCCAGGAGATCTTCCAACCCCAGGGATTGAACTCAGGTCCCCTGCGTGGCAGGCAGACTCTTTACTGTCTAGCCCAGACATAACCCTGCAGACATGCAGGGCCGCCATCACTGCTCCCAAAAGCTCCTCCTGCCCGTGGCGTTAGGTCAGCGCGTCCCAGGCCAGGGACTCCTCGGCCAGTGCTCCATACTTGGAGTGGCCCCCACCGACCGATGGTGCCAGGCCCACCAATCTTCCACCGTCAGGCCCCAATCCGCCTGGAATTCTGCTTTACACAGTGCACCTTCTCAGGTTGTACCGGAAGAAATTGCCATTTTCACAATTCAAACACGCTCAGATATCGGTGATTTCACCTGGTTCACATTTGTGCCTTGGGATCCATGGTGTGACCTGCCAGGCTCAAGCTTAAAAGGGTCCAGGAACACTTGCTGTTCCACCAGGAGGGACGTCTGAGCTCAGCTCCCGTACAGAGGTCATCACCCTGTGTTTTGACACTGGAGTCTCCTTCTGTCCGGGCAACCCGGACAACCAGTAAAGACTCAGCAAAGAGATGCCTTTTCCACCAGACTCTGTGGTTTTGAAAGATGTGAAAGGATGTGAATTCTCTGGCTCCCAGGGTCCCTGATGCTGCCTCGCCTGTGGCTGTGGAGTGAGCCTCTGCCCCGCACACCTCGCCTCTAAGGGCCCTGGGGCCTGGTGAGAGCTGTCCGGAGCAGCAGGCTTGCCGCTAGGCTGGGTCAGAGCCCAGCTTACACTTGCATGCAAGGCCGGAGGGCAGATGTTCTCGTCTCTGTGGGCTGTGAGGCGATGTGCAGAATTCTCACCGAAAGCTGAAGTTTCTCATGTGGCATCTTCTCATGTGAGGGTTCTTCCCTCCTGGGCCATCCAGACACAGGCCGGGCACCGCTCTGGGCCACCGGCAGGATCCACAGATCCTCCAACGACAGAGGATGAGATGGTTGGATGGCATCACTGACTCAATGGGCATGAGTTTGAGCAAACCCCGGGAGATGGGATGCAGTCCATGGGGTCGAAAAGAGTTGGACGCAACAGAGCGACTGAACGACGACCTCGAGATCAAGGTGCCATGAAGCCAGGGCTCTCTGAAGTGCCCCACGCCCTGCTCTGAGGACGGCCCAGGGAGCCGTGTCTGGTGTTGGACTTTCTCTGGGGCTTTTTGCTATTGTGTCCCCCAGGAGCCTGGTGAGGACGCTGGGGTGAATCCTCGGTCCCACTTTCCAGATGGGGAGACTGAGGCCAGGTGCTGAGCAGAGCCGAGCTGGAACCAGATTAGCTCGAGCCCTCGGCCCCTCCCGGCACACTTCCGTGAGGGCACGCCTGCAGCATGACGGGGCAGATATGGCAGCCTGCCAGGCGCTCCCTGCACGGTTCTTGGGAATTCTGAGCCCGCGCCCAGGGGCCGTGAAAGAGAGCGCCGCTTCTGCCCTGTGCTCCTTACAAAGGGCCGATTCTCGGGCACTGGAGGCCCCAGGCAAGCCCACGGCGGCCACTGTTTGCTTTGGCATCCCGTGCCTGGCGGAGCCGCGGCCACGCCCCACTGCAGCACCCTAAACCCTGCAGCCCCCTGGGATGGAAGTGAGCCCCAGGACACCCCCGCCTCGAGCCCCCCCCTGGCCCTGGTGTCGTTCCAGCACCAGCAGGGCTTGGAGCGCGTCCTCGGGGTCTCTGCTCACGGCTCCGCGACTCTGCTTACGGATCAGCTGCTGACTTCCTGGTTCCTGCCCCGTTGGTCGAAGCATAATCTGGGTTTGTTTATGGGCTCCTCCACCATAACCTTTCCTTGAAGAGGCTTTTGTGTTCCTCCTGTGATCCGTGCGGGGCCCTGAAGGGACAGGGGCCCCCGCAGCCCCCACGACCCGCACCCAGAGCGCCAGGAGCGTGTGGAGGAACGCCAGTGCCATCACTGTGCTGCTCGGCCTCGGAGAGGGAGGCGCGGTGGGCCACTGAGGGGACCCCGCCCTGTGGGCACGTGGGCGCCGGCTGCAGCCTCCTAGGCCTGACCTTTCACCCAGGGCCAGCATCTTCCTCCTCTCGGGCTCACTCTTCAGAGCCTCCTGGGTGAGAAACCCTTCCTGCATTCAGCTCCTGGGAGCTGCGAGTCGGCAGGCACATCCGAATACCTCCCTAGACCGTTCTTCGGAACCAGGCTCGGCACTGAAGAAGGAGACAGGTGAAATGAGTCGGAGCCCTGCGAGATGTCATAAGGAGGCTGAGATTCGTCCCAGGCAGCTCCAGCCCCTTGTTCTTTCCTAGAGGTCATCAGGACAGTGGTTCTTACCATGCGGCATGAGTTCAAATAATCCAGCGGGTCAAGACTCCAGCAGACACCAGTCCTGTGGGCTGGGACCGGCGTCCTGGAGCCCGGGGTTCTGGGGTGGGGGTCACACAGAGAACCATCGGCCTGGGCATAGAGACACCGCAGGACGTGTCGGGCAGCCTTGGTCCCCCGCCATGGAGTGCTCTCTCTGGCCCAGCCATCTCCCCCGTGCCATCCCCATTTCCTGCTGTCACCTCTCTCAGCTCATTGACAGACTCGTTTCCTCCTGCTGGGCTCAGGAGCCACCTCCTAAGGGAGCCCCTGCCCGGAGACCTCAACTTGCCGGACTGGCCAGCCCTCCAGCACCCTACTCGGAGTTCTCAAGCTCAGATTGTGTGGGACCCCATGAATGAGTGAACAGGAATGCCTGATCTTGGGCCCTTGAAATACCCTGCCCTTGGAGGGTTTTCTTCTCCAGGCTTTAGTAGGGTTTGGGTTTGGATAAATGTGATTCTTGAAGTCACTGGTGGTGATCAAGGGTGTTGGCCTTGGTACAGAGAGAGCTGCAATGCGTGGTATGGCCTGAAGGGGACGCCACTGCCAGCCGCCGCCAGCTGTTGTCACAGAGATGCCAGCTGGGAGCTGAGGCTCTTGGAGAAGCAGCTAGTCTAAATTGTTTAGAAAACATACCATCCCAGTTTGTATACACCCACTGACATTGGGGGGCTTCCCTGCTGGCTCAGTGGTAAAGAGCCCGCCTGCCAACGCAGGAGACCTAGGTTCTATCCCTGGGTCCGGAAGATCCCCTGGAGAAGGAAATGACAACCCACTCCAGTGTTCTTGCCTGGAGAATCCCATGGTCAGAGGAGCCTGGTGGGCTACAGTCCGTGGGGTCGCAAAGAGTCGGACACGACTGAAGGAGCAAGCAACAGCACCAGCGTGTTTAAGCAGCAGGCGAGACTGATGAAACTCCCCGCACCTGGGCGTGGCAACCTCTGCTTGGGCATGAAGAGTCTGGTTGGAAGGACTTCCCAGACGCATATAGTCACTCAGCAAACACTTACCCAGTGCTGAAGCTGAAGCTCCAGTACTTTGGCTACCTGATGTGAAGAGCTGACTCATTGGAAAAAGACTCTGACGCTGGGAAAGACTGAGGGCAGGAGGAGAAAGGGGTGACAGAGGATGAGATGTTTGGGCGGCATCACCGGCTCAATGGGTGTGAGTTTGAGCAAGCTCTGGAAAAGTTTGGAAACTCTCCCAGACAAACCTAGACAGCATATTAAAAAGCAGAGACATCACTTTGCCAACAAAGGTCCATATTTGGAGCACCGGAAATGCTTGCCCTTCTGGAGTGGTCCCTGGCCAGGGCTGGGGAGCCGCCCTCACACCTGCCCTCAGGGGCTGGATCTGAGCCGGTGGTTTCCCGATTCTGGGGCACATGGACCTGAACTCCTGCTGTCTCTGCTGACCATTAGCATGCACCCCTCAAATGGGCGCTCACTGCAAGGCCAGGAACACCCATGCACAGCCTTATGGGCCCTGGATGGAGACCTCCCCACCCTGTCACTGTCCCCGCCAGCCCTTTCTGTTGTCACCATCTCCGATCTGACTCCAGGCAGGGGAAGAGGGTGAGTGGGACAGAGTTTCAGCCCCAAGTCTGCAATGGTGTGTTCTTGGCCTGATAAGACACTGTCAGGGTAGGGACGGGAGTGGCCAGGGACGCTGGGCCCCTTTCCAGGAGCCATGGCCTTGGGGCCCTAAGGAGCGGGCCGACTCTGGGCCCTCAGGCTTCTTCCTGGGCCTCCTGATTCTCGTCTCTGCTGGGAGCGAGGCCAGTGGGGCAGCTGGTGATGCTGCAAGTGCTGTGTGGCCATCCACCCTCCCCTGTGATCGGGTACAGCCCTGCATCTCCTGCTGATGGACCAAGGGGGTGTCCAGACGGGCGTGGTTTGTACCTCACTGCTGCCCAGCCATGTTACCCAAGAAGTGCTCCTGGCTGCACTGGCTAGGAGGCCCTGGCCTGGCCCCTGACCCTGGCTTGCCGTCTGACTGTCCCTAACCACGGTTTCTCTAGCCTGCTGTTGCTCAGTCAGTCGTCTCCGACTCCGCAACCGCATGGGCTGCAGCCCGCCAGGCTTCCCTGTCCTTCACCATCTCCCGGAGCTTGCTCAAACTCATGTCCATTGAGTCGGCAATGCTATCTAACCATCTCATCCTCTGTCGTCCCCTTCTCCTACCGCCTTCAATCTTTCCCAACATCAAGCTCTTTTCTAGTGAGTCGGCTCTTCTCATCAGGCGGCCAAAGTATTGGAAATTCACCTTCAGCTTCAGTCCTTCCAATGAATATTCAGGACTGATTTCCTTTAGGATTGACTGGTTGGATCTCCTTGCAGTCCATGGGACTCTCAAGAGTCTTCTCCAACACCACAGTTCAAAAGCATCAGTTCTTTAGCGCTCAGCCTTCTTTATGGTCCAGCTCTCACAGACATATGTGACCACTGGAAATAGCCTAGCCTTGACTGGACGGACCTTAGTCGGCAAAGGAGTCTCTCTGCTCTCTAACATCTGCCTAGGCTTGAGCCGCTTTCCTTCCAAAGAGCAGGCACCGCTGGCACCAGAGGTGTGTAGAGGTCTCTGGACACCAAGTTCTGTGGATTCCGTCTCTGATCACTGCTGCATGGACGCTTTGGGAAGGGGGAAGGCACATCTAAATTGAATCTTTGTCTCTCTAGAAAAAACAGTCAGTAGTTTACACAGCTTGACAGCAGATTGTTCAGAACCGGGAACCGGGTGTTTCTAAGCATCCCTCTGAGAATCTAGTTGGCTTACAAACAGCTGCTGAGCCAGTACAAGCCGTGGGCTCTGCAGTTCACCAGGTTGCCCCAGGCCCTCCCCAGACGACTCCCAGTTGCCACGGGTCTGACCTGTCCCACAAGAGGGCCAGACCGGCCCCTGAGAGGGCCAGCCTGCCGCGGGCTTGCTCAAGTTACTAAGAGCCCTGGCAAAGAGGGTCTTGAACCTGTGCTTTTTGGCCCTTCCCCCAGGAATCTGGTACAATATCCTCAGAGGCGTCGGGAAGCTTGCCGTCATCATCAACGTAAGTGACCTGGGGCCCGCAACTGGCTGAGCTGCTGCACAGATGGGGGCCCTTCCGGGAAGCTGGCCTCTGCCTGCAGCCTCGGGCAGCCCCGCTGAGAGAGCGCCTCCTGGTTCTACTGAGGAGTGGGGCGAGTTCCGGGCGGGAATGACACTGCTCCTCAGCCGCTCCCCACTACCTGGGCAACACCCTCCACTGCGCCCACCTAGGCCCCTACGTGCCCTTTCCCCCCAGAGTCCTGAAAGAAGGAGATAGAGACAGGGCGGAAGGGAGACCCAGAGAAAGAGATTCCACGTCAGCAACTCTTCTGCTCTTTAAAACAGTTCATTTTTTCTCCTTTATGTGAAGCTCACACCTGCTCTTTAAAGGTTTGGGAAATGAAACATGGAGAGAAGAGGAACTTACTAGCCAAATACATACACACACAGACACACACACACACACATACAGACACAGACAGACACATAGACACACATACAGACACATACACATACACACACACACATATACAGACACAGATACATCCATACACATACAGACACACAGACACATACATACACACGGACACACATACACACACAGACACACATACATAGACACGCATATACATACACAGACACACATAGAAACACGCAGAGACACACATACATACACCTATACATACACACGCAGAGACAGACACATCCATACACACACACACACAGACATACACAGACAGACACGCATATACATACACAGACACACACACACAGGGACACACAGAGACACACATACACACAGACATACACAGACACAGACACAGACACACATACATACACAGACACACACATAGAAACACACACAGAGACACATACATACAGACACATACATACACACATACATACATACACAGACACGCATATACATACATAGACACACACACATAGAAACACAGAGAGAGAGACACACACATACATACACATACATATACACAGACACACATACACACACACACACACACACAGAGACACACGCGCGAGTGAGTCTGCTGGGAACAGCACCCCCCGTGACCCTCCCCCTGCGCATCTGGTCCACACCTTCATGACACATGAACCCCAAGTACAAGCACCTCAGGAATGTCTGCAGTCCTGTGGCCCTCACCCCTCCACCCACCAGCCGAGCCTGAGCCCCCCAGAAGCTGCCGCCTTGCATCTTGGTGGGGGAGGGGGTGCCAGGCAGACAGCCCCCCGGAGCAGATGGTCACAGTTGTGGGGCTGACCCGGTCCGCATAGCACAGGAAGTGATGCTCAGCCCAGACAGGGACCCTCAGAGCCCTGGGACCTGCTGTCCCTGGGGACAGGCCGCCCCCATCAGCCACCCACTCCTGCCGGCTTAAGGCTTTGAAACTCGACCATAAAGGGAGGCTGTAGGCAGAGCTCGTCCACCCATCCAGGCTGAGCCGGGGGCCACGTTTTAAGGAGGAGGCACTGGAAACACCGAGGCGTGGCCCATCTGTGTGCAGCGTACGCATAGGGGTGCTGTGAACAGAGCAGCTGGGAGCAAACGGGGCGTCTTGTGAGAGCAACCAACTGCGACGGCCACCGCAGCGCTCCAGACACTGCTAAGCCCTTTCCGTAGGCCGCCCAGCAGTGCACACGTGGCCCCGGGAGGCAGGGGCATCGCCCCATCTTGCAGGTGATACAGCTGAGGCACAGAGGGGCCAGGCCGCTTGCCCAGGGCCACCCAGCCAGCAAGAGGCAGAGCTGGTCCTCACCCCAGCCTTCGGGTCCCTGCTCTGACACCGGCATTCCACCACTCTGCCTCGGGGACTGCGCCAGCACGGGGGAGCTGGGTCTAGACTTTACAAGGCACCTTCCCTCCCTGCCTCATTCCCTTTCAAACAAGCCAGGAAGGAGGGGCACCTACCGTGGGTGCAGTTAGCCCGGTCTGACAAGAGGAAAAGCAGGCACAGAGAGGTCAGGTCACTTGCCCAGGGCCACCCAGCCAGCGAGAGGCAGCCAGCATCGTCCCCCAGCCTCCTCGTTCAGGGGCTCCCTGTTCCCATCCCCAGAGCTCTCCTCGGAATGCTGGAGGGGCTGATAGGGGTGCCCCTAACCCTTCCTTCGTTCACTTGGCCAGCCAGGGCCATGGGGTCATGTTTGCCAGCGTGGGTCACTGGCCAGGCCCCAGGGCCAGTGCTGCGCAGGCTCAGGTGGGGCAGCGCCGCTCCCCGCCGGGGGCCGCGCTGACCGCCCCGTTCCCTCCAGGCGTTTGTGATCTCCTTCACGTCCGACTTCATCCCTCGCCTGGTGTACCTCTACATGTACAGTGAGAACGGGACCATGCACGGCTTCGTCAACCACACCCTCTCCTCCTTCAACGTCAGCGACTTCCAGAACGGCACGGCCCCCAGCGACCCCCTGGGCCTGGGCTACGAGGTGCAGATCTGCAGGTACCGCCCAGCAACTCGCTCCGCTTTTGTTAGCATGCTTATTTGGCTGCGCTGGGTTTCAGTTGCACCATGTGAGACCTAGTTCCCTGACCAGGGATAAAACCCAGGCCCCGGCACCGGGAGCTCAGAGCCTGAGCTGCCAGCCTTCCAGGGAAATCCCCAACAACTCTCTTTAAAGAGCCTCATTTGGTGGGCTTCTGGAAAAACCCCAATTCAAGCCAGAATTCTTTCCGGGCAAATCACAGAACAGCTCGATCTTGATTCAGAGAAAAAAAAAAGATTCCTGGGTTGGAGGTGGTTGTTGTTGCTTGCCGCTCAGTCGTGTGACTCTTCGCAACCCCATGGACTGCAGCTTCCTGTCCTTCACCATCGGATGGAGGTAGGAGGTGATTTATCATTTCCTTTAACTAAGAGGTCCATGATAGCTTCAGGCACGGCTGGATCCAGGGGCTGCCATTTGTCATCCAGCCCCATTCTGACACTGCCTCTCAACATGCCTCCTGCACGTTGGCATCGTTTTCTGGCAGGCAGAAGGGAATCCCCCAGCAGTCCTCTCTACTCAGAAATCCTGGTGGGAAGAATATTTCTTTCCCACAAGTCAGCATAAGTCCTAGGATTGAGTCTCACTGACCTGCCTTCGGTCACAGGCCCCTCCTTGA
>SJYR01001064.1:486160-502408 GCA_006410655.1 Kobus ellipsiprymnus
GCCGCCCCGCCCCCGCCCCCGGAAGGCCCGGACCTCCCCGGAGGCTCCCTGTAGCCGCTGGGCAGCCCCAGCCACGCGCACACTCGCCCTCCTGGGCAGGGTGCTTCTCACACCCACCTGGCCCCGGGGCTCCTGGGTTTGTGGCAAACCTGGAAAACCGCCTTCCAGTAGGACAGCGTTTCTCCATCTTTTTCTACTTTGTTTTGTTTTCTCTTGTTTTTGCACAAAACCATTATGCAGGGATCCTGTTATGTTCAGTGCTCAGCGTTAATCAGATGACTGCTGGGCACGGGGTGGCACGCGGCAGACGCGGTGCCTTGTGGCGCCTGGAGTCTGGGGTCTCCTTGGCAGCTGGGAGGTGAGCCCCCAGAAGTCATCTTCTCTAAACCCTCCTGATGCCTTAAGAAAGGTGAGGTGGCATTCCAAGGCATTGGGCAAAAGCTGGTGAGAGATTTTTGAGGGCAGACAGAGAAATGGATGAGGGATAACGATGTTGACACCAGTTCCAAACGACGTCACCTATCTCTAGGTCGAGAAAGCCAGATTGTTTCATCGCCTTTTCCTTCCGGGGGTTCAGAAACCGAGAGACTGCTCAAAATGAAAGGTGCCCTGGCTGTGTCACTCAGACGGCCCACGAGCCCCGGACTCCCTCAGAGAATCAGCAGGGTGCAGGCGTTCTGCGTAAGCAGTGACAGGCTCCTCTGGGGTCCCTACCATCAGCCATGCTCTTCCCCCCACCATAGGGAAAGAGGAAATGGTAGTTCTCAGTTGGTGTCTGACTCTGAGACCCCATGAACGGTAGCCCGCCAGGCTTCCCTGTCCAGGCAAGAATACTGGAGTGGGTTGCCGTTCTCTTTGTCAGGGGATCTTCCCGACCCAGGGATCGAACCTGGGTCTCTTGCGTTGCGGGCAGATTCTTTACCATCTAAGCCTCCAGGGAAGCCCACAGGATGACAGAAAAATGAGCAGTGAGAGAGTGTGGCCTCGGAGGCATCTCTGCAGACAGCTTCAGGGTTTCAAGAAGTCAAGGCTTCCTGGGGTACTTTCGCAGCTTCAGCATATTTATTGGGTTTGTTTGGTTTTTTTAATCAGTTCTACAGTGGATGTAAGGGTTTTTTCTCTGTAGCTCACAGGTGGAAGGCATTCATTTTATTAGCTAACCAAATATCATTGAGAGGAATTTAAACTACTGTTACTACCAAAGATTTTTATTAATAAAGGCTTCTATTTTGGTAACACTTCTCTATATTTTTACTTACAGGAATGTTACTGTTGGAAATTATCATTTTAAAAAACTTGTAAAAACAAACCTCATAGCTGATAGGAATGGTCTCAACTTACAGCCCCATTATACTAACTGATGATCTGAAATTTCTCAAGCACGCAGCAAAACGTAAGAGAAATGTTCCAGCAAAGGGAGGGGCGAAAACACGAACATGGTTTGTCTTGAACATGTGGTTGGTGAGCGCGGACATTCCCGTAAGCTGTCGATTAGGAGGGACGTACGTAGGTGTCATAGCTTTTTGTTATTTGCTAAAATCATGCCATCTGATGCTTCTGCTTTCTCTTGTACAGTAAGTAGTTTGAAATGGGGTTTTTGTATATAAACATTGTATTAAAAATGAGGTGATTACCGAATATCCTTTTATGGAAACCATTTCTTTTTTAAAAAGTGAATGTGCACAGATTCACAGAGACTGAACATGCATCTGAATAAATTTGTATACATGACATCTTCCTTCCAAACCCTGTCCACGTGACTTCTGCTCCCAGAAACTCAAGGGGCCAACCCCAGAGCCCCCTCGTGATTGGACCTGCAAACTCAGGGAACTCGTAAGCCTCCGTTTCCTTGACGCGGGACACCAGACCCATTCTGATGTTCTTGGGACTTTGTCCGAGAGTATGTGATGTGCATGGCTGTGTGGGTCTGTGTGTGCACGTGTGATTGTGCCTGTGTGTGTATCTCTGCGTTGCTTTGTCTACACCTATGCACAATTGAAGCCAGAAGGAGTAGGGGGTGGCAGAGGAAGAGATGGTTAGATGTCGTCACTGACTCACTGGACGTGAGTCTGAGCAAACCGGGCGACGGTGAAGGACAGGGAAGCCCGGCGTGCTGCAGTTCGTCACAGAGTTGGACACGACTGACTGACTGGACAACAGCAATGCCTGCGTGTACACGTGTGGGCGGTGGGCACACCTTTCCAGCCGCCTCCTCCATGATCCCCAGATCCTGACCCCTGGTCCTGCCAACCCGGCAGCGTAGTACTGAAGATTTCGTGGACCTACAATTGCCCCCAGACCTTTAAAGGGCCATCCCGGATTGCCAGTGTGTTTGCCTTTTTTCTATTAATTTACTTATTTTGCTAGGTCTTTGCTGTGGCATATGGACTCTTAGTTGCGGCATGTGGGATCCAGTTCCCTGACCAGGGATCAAACCCAGGCCCCTGCACTGAAAGCATGGAGTCTTAGCCCCTGGACCTTCAGGGAAGCCCCGCCAGTGTTTTCATCTGGACAAGTGGGGACACTTTTTCTTTAACCCATCACCTATAATCCCCATCATCTCTTGAAAGAAAGACTCTCTTTTGCATCCAAACATCAGTGAGGCCTCAACCCACAGGCCTGCAGGGCACCCGGGTGCTGCTGTGTCCCCAGGGAAGTCTCAGCAAACCCGAGCCCAAGAGGCCCTGGCTGCCCCGCCATCAAGAGTGTCCTTCTAAATTCTGAGGGCGCTCCCAGGGCCAGCATCGACCCTCCCCTCTCATGGGGACTCCCAGGGGTCTGGGAGGCTCACAGGGGACCTTTAGCCCCTCCGGGTTGTGAGGAAACCTCTCAGAGTGGGGCGGTGGCCCCCCCACCAAGAGCACAGGGCTCCCTGACAGCCAGAGCTACAGACACGCATCCCTGCAACGTTCAAGAAGCAGCCGTGAGCAAGGCAGACACAGCCCCGTCCCTCAGGGGCGACCTCTTGCAGCAAGCACCAGCTGTGGAGCGAGGAAACGCACTCCAGCGCAGGATCGTCTCAGAGAAAGGAAGGGGTGCTGATGAAAATATGACGGGTGTGGCCGAGGGTCACTCAGAGTGATCGAGTTGAGCAGGAAGGCCCCCAGAGTCTGAGTGGGGAGGAGCCAGAATATAAAAGCCTGGAGAAAGGCCGGTGGTTCCCGCAGCAGCGGCAGGCACAAAGGCCCTGAGGCAGCGGCGTGCTGGGCGGGTTGTAGGAGCAGGGAGAAGTCCATTACGTCTGGGGGGCGCAGGGCAGGAGGTGAGGAATCAGGAACCAGCGCACACCAGCTGCCCCCTGCCTGCCCCGGCTCCCTGAGGACTTCGACCTTGGCAGTAAGTCCACAGCAGGGGCTGGCGGCCTCCACCAGGGCAAGGATGGAGCTGACTCACATATCTCGAGGTCTTGGTATTGTTGGGTGGAGACTGCAGAGGGGTTGGGAGCCAGGGAAGAGAGATGCAGAGATTCAGATGACCGATGTAGGCCTTGGACAAGGGTGGGAGGAAGTCAGTGGCGGGGGCGGGGGGTTGGGGGGGTAGGCAGCCACCAGATTAACTTCACAAAGACCTGGGCTCTGGGAGCAAAAGGACCCCCAGAGATGAGCAGGGCAGATGGCACTGTCATTTCACAGACAGGCACAGTGGGGCCCAGAGAGGGTCAGGGCTCCTCTCTGGTCTCACTGCAAGCTGGCCCCACAGGCGCCCCTCGGACCCAGGACCCTGGCACCCGGTGCCGAACGGTTTCTGCTCCTGGTCCCTGGAGTGGAGTGGCAGGAGCAGGGCAGGGCTGAGCCCCAAGCACAGACAGTGAAGGACTGGGGCTCATGGGGGCCTGAGGCCCGGGGCAGGGTCCCTCATGCCAGTGATTGACCCTGAAGGTGAAGGCCGCCTTGAGCTGTGACCAGCCTAAGACACCTCTGTTTGGTTCAGTGCTTGTTAAATCTTACTTAATTTAATATGCAAAAAGGCCTCCCTGGTGGCTCAGACGGTAAAGAGTCTGTCTGCAATGCAGGAGACCCAGGTTTGATCCCTGGGCCGGGAAGATCCCCTGGAGAAGGGAATGGCAGTGCACTCGAGGACTCTTGCTTGGAGAATCCCAGGGACAGAGGAGCCTGGCGGGCCACAGTCCATGGAGTCGCAAAGAGTCGGACACGACTGAGTGACTGATGTTTTCACTTTTCAGTATACAGAAAACTGCACAGATCTTGAGTATACAGTCAGCTGCCACAAAACACACACCTCTGTAATCGGCACCCCAGAAGCCTCCCTTGGTGCTCCCTTCTGGTCACCCCTCCTCACCCAACTGTGACCCTGGTCCCTACCCACCGTCCTGACTTCAGCAGCTGGCTTGAAAGAGGAGAGTGAAAAAGTTGGTTTAAATCTCAACATTCAGAAAATTAAGATCATGGCATCCGGTCCCATCACTTCACGGCAAATGGATGGGGAAACAGTGGAAACAGTGGCAGACTATTTTTGGGGGCTCCAAAATCACTGCAGATGGTGGCTGCAGCCATGAAATTAAAAGATGCTTACTCCTTGGAAGAAAAGCTATGACCAACCTAGATAGCATATTCAAAAGAAGAGACATTACTTTGCCAACAAAGTTTCATCTAATCAAGGCTATGGTTCTTCCAATAGTCACTTATGGATGTGAGAGATGGACTATAAAGAAAGCTGAGCGCTGAAGAATTGATGCTTTTGAACTGTGGTGTTGGAGAAGACTCTTGAGAGTCCCATGGACTGCAAGGAGATTAAACCAGTCCATCCTAAAGGAAATCAGTCCTGAATATTCATTGGAAGGACTGATGCTGAAGCTGAAACTCCCTTTGGCCACCTGATGCAAAGAACTGACTCATTGGAAAAGACCCTGATGCTGGGAAAGATTGAAGGCGGGAGGAGAAGGGGGCGACAGAGGATGAGATGGCTGGATGGCGTCACCGACTCGATGGACATGAGTTTGAGTAAACTCTGGGAGTTGGTGACAGACAGGGAGGCCTGGCCTGCTGCAGTCTGTGGGGTTGACTGAGGGACTGAACTGAGTAGAACCGAATTGGCCTGGTTTCACTTGTGGGTGGCCGCTGCCCTCTGCTGGCTGCCTTGGGAGCTGCACTTGAGGCCTTGTGTTGGTTATCTGTCTGCTGCCCTGCAAATGACCATGAACTTAGCGACTTACTACAACAGCGTGCTGTCTTACAGTTCCGTAAGCCAGACGTCTGACGCGGGCCTCGCAGAGCTAAGATGAAGGTGTGGGCGGGGCTGCACCCTTCCCACCACCTCCAGCCACAGCAGCCAGGCTTTTTCCCGCAGCTGTCTCTCCAGCTCTCTGCTCATGAGGACCTGGCTTGGGTTGACTCCCTGGGATGACCCAGGGTGACCTCCCCCCACCCCAGAGTCCTTCATCTTCATCACACCTGCAAAGTCGTTCCCGCCACGTAAATTGACTCATTCACAAAGTCCGGGAAGTGGAATCAGACACCTTGGGGCCATTGTTCTGTCCATCGTGTACCCCTGCCCCCGGGGAAAAAACTACCTCCAAGCAAAGCCCACAGTCCCAAGGTATCTATGGGAAGGCTTCGTCAGGAATGAGAGAGATCAGAAAGAACAGCAGGAGGAGGGGCCTGGGCGACACTGAGATGACGCAAGAGAAGAAGAGAGAAGAGCCACTCTGTTCATCATCCTTGGGAGCAGGCACCAATGCGCGTGGGAGTCCAGGTGGCGCAGCGGTGAGGAGCCCACCAGCCATGCCTGGAGAACCCCATGGACAGAGGAGCCTGGGGGGCCGCGGCCCGTGGGGTTACAAGAGTCAGGCGCGGCTGAGCGCGCACAGGTAGCGTGGCTCGTGCATTTTCAGTGCCGCGCAGCGCTCCACCCTGTGAGTGAAAGTCCACCAACCGTCGCCCATGGCGTGTGCTTTGGTGGTGACCTTACTGCAATTACAAGTTACACTGCTGAAATCTTTGCATGAGCGGGTCGCGGCAGTAGTTCCTCTAGGACAACCGGTTGCTTGTCTTTGGATGGCTCACAAGCCGGGAATGACTTGTGTATTTGAAATGGTCAGGGGGGCGGGAAGGATATCTGTGACGTGAGAATATTACATGGAATTCAAATTTCAGTATCTACGAATAAACTATTACTGGAACATAAAAAAAGGCCAGTGTGCCTCCATGAAACCAGAAAAAGATGCTATTTTCTTTCTTTGTTTAAAGAGGCAATACTAATGAAAGGCAAATACAAAAACTAGACTTCACCAAAATTTAAAATCTGGGGGGAGGGGGAGGATTGGAGGATACCCAACTGAATGAAATGGCAATTCACAAAATGGGAGAAAATAATGGCAAATCGTATTTCTGGTAAGAGATTTATATCTGGAATATCCAAGGATACCTTACAACTCAGCAACAAAAAGACCAGCCACCCAGTTAAAAGTGAACAGAGAGCTTGACTAGACACTTCTCCAAAGACGTACAAATGGTCAATAAGCTCATGAGAAGATGCTCAACATCACTGGTTACCAGGGAACCAGAAGTCAAACCCACAAGACGCCACTGCACACCTGCTGGATGCCTCAGACCCAAAACCAGAAGACGGTAAGACGTGATGGGGGTGTGGAGAAATGGAACCCTCGTGCTTTGCTGGTAGAAACGTTAACTGGTGCAACCACTGTGGGAAACACTCTGATGGTTTCTCAGAAAAATGAAATGACTGTACAATCCAGTACTTTCACTTCTGGGTACATAAACGAAAGAATCTGGAGCAGGGACTCACCCTGGTACACTCCCGTTCACCTACGGCTTCACAGGGACTTCCTGATCAGCACACAGGGGAAGAGAAGACTAAGGCGTGGCTTATGGGTGGCTTTACATGACACACTGACAGCCCCCAAAGGTGGATGGTCCCAGCAACGACAGCCCCTCTCTGGGGCATCCCGGAGGGACGGTGGAGAAAGAGAAAGCCTCCCAGTGGGCAGAGCTTCAGTCAGAACACCTGAAGGAGTGACAAGAGGTCTGGGAGAGTTGGGGGAGAGTTGTTCCAGGAGCTATTTGACATTTATAGACACACTTTTTCAAGCATCCAGGAAACCTTTACCAAAACAGACCACATGCTGGGCCTTAAAACAGACTCAACAAGTTTAAAAGAATTGAAAGCATCTAGAGCGTGTTCTCTGACTGTAATGGAATCAAACTATCATAGGGACCGATGACAGACTCACGCTGAGTCACTGCTCAGCCGGGCCCGACGCCGGGACACCACGGACTGTAACCCGCTGGGCGCCTCTGTCCATAGTATCTTCCAGGCAAGAATACTGGAGTGGGTGGCCATTTCCTCCCCCAGAGGATCTTCCCCATCCAGGGACTGAACTCACTTCTCCTGCATTGGCAGGTGGGTTCTTTACCAGTGAACCAACTGGGAAACCTGAATGACAGAAAGGCAACAGGCAAATCTCTAAACCCAAGTAAATGACGCAGCACAATTCCAAATAAACCTGGGTCAAAGAGAAAGCCTCAGAGGAAAGAAAAAGACATAGAAATAAATGAAAATAAAAACACAGCACCTCAAAATTTGTAGGACACAGCTAAAGCAATGTTGAAAATGCTTATCACATGCCTACCTCAAACAACTAGAATGGAAAAAAAAGCAACATAAATCCAAAGCAAGGAGAGGGAAATAAAATAGCCAAGAAAAGACAAAATATGAAATAAAAATAGGGAAAGGGGGAAGAGAGAAAAATCGTTGAAACAAAAAACTGGTTCATTGCAAATAAGTAAAATTGATAAACTTCTAGCAAGACAGAGAAACATAAAGAGAGAAGATGCAAATTAGCAATTTCAGGAATGAAATGGAGGATTCATTAGAGATCTTGTAGCCATTGAAAGGATAATGCTACAGACCGAATACGTGCATGCCAAGTCGCTTCAGTCATGCCCCACTCTGTGACTCAATGGGCGGTAGCCTGCCAGGCGCCTCTGTCCACGGGGATTCTCCAGGCAAGAGTACTGGGGTGGGCTGCCATGCCCTGCTCCAGGGCATCTTCCCGACCCAGGGCCTGAGCCCAGGTCTCCTGTGGGTCCTGCAT
This sequence comes from Kobus ellipsiprymnus, assembly GCA_006410655.1. Taxonomy (NCBI): domain Eukaryota; kingdom Metazoa; phylum Chordata; class Mammalia; order Artiodactyla; family Bovidae; genus Kobus; species Kobus ellipsiprymnus. The sequence continues at coordinate 494,235 of SJYR01001064.1, forward strand.
TGCAGGTGGATTCTTTACTGCTGAGCCAGCGGGGAAGACACAGACTGAATGTACCCCTCCAAAATCCATATGTTGAAACTCTACCCTCCCACCTTGTGAGGGTGCTTGAAAGTGGGGGCCCCATGATGACATTAATGCCCTTAAAAAGATCTGGAGAGAACTTGCTTCCCTCTCTGTTTTGCTCCATGTGAGACTACAGTGAAAGCTCAGAGTCTGCTCTCTGGCACAGGCCCTCACAAGACCCCAAACCTGCTGACAGCCTGCTCACAGATTTCCTGCTTCCAGGTTCCTGAGAAATAATTTCTCTTGTGTATAATCCACCCAGTCAATCAGTTCAGTTCAGTTGCTCAATCGTGTCCCACTCTTTGCAACCCCATGGATTGCAGCATGCCAGGCCTCCCTGTCCATCACCAACTCCCAGAGCTTGCTCAAACTCATGTCCATCGAGTTGGTGATGCCATCCAACCATCTCATCCTCTGTCGTCCCCTTCTCCTCCTGCCTTCAGTCTTTCCCAGCATCAGGGAATGAGTTAGTTCTTCACATCAGGTGGCCAAAGTATTGGAGTTTCAGCTTCAGCATCAGTCCTTCCAATGAGTATTCAGGACTGATCTCCTTTAGGATGGGCCGGTTGGATCTCCTTGCAGTCCAAGGGACTCTCAAGAGTCTCCTCCAGCACCACAGTTCAAAAGCATCAGTTCCTAAGTGCTCAGCTTTCTTTATGGTCCAACTCTCACATCCAAACATGACTACTGGAAAAACCATAGCTTTGACTAGACGGACCTTTCTCGGTAAAGTAATATCCCTGCTTTTTAATATGTTGTCGAGGTTGGTCATAACTTTTCTTCCAAGGAGCAAGCATATTTTAATTTTATAGCTCAGTCACCATCTGCAGTGATTTTGGAGCCCAAGAAAATAAAGTCTCTCACTGTTTCCATTGTTTCCCCATCTATTTGCCATGAAATGATGGGACCAGATGCCATGATCTTCGTTTTCTGAATGTTGAGCTTTAGGCCAACTTTTTCACTCCCCTCTTTCACTTTCATCAAGAGACTCTTTATTTCCTCTTTTCTTTCTGCCATAAGGGTGGTGTCATCTGCATATCTGAGGTTATTAATATTTCTTCTGGCAATCTTGATTCCAGCTTGTGCTTCATCCAGTCTGGAATTTGTATGATGTACTCTGCATATAAGTTAAATCAGCAAGGTGACAATATACAGCCTTAAACAGTCCATTGTTCCATGTTCATCTCTAACTGTTGCTTTTTGAGCTGCATACAGGTTTCTTGAGAAATCTATGACACCTTGCTACAGCAGCGCTAATGGACTAAGACACAAAATAAGGGAATTCGACAAATCACCATGTTCAGAAATTCTAAGGCTTTAGGAAAATGGACCAATCCTCAAAACTGCAACAACTACCAAAACTCAATCAACATGAAGGAGACAGTTTGAATAGCCTTGTAACCGTTAAATCTTATGGATAATTTTGACAAACTGGGCCTCATCAGAAATTAAATTCTGGATTTTCCTGGTGACTCAGTGGATGAGGATCCAGCTGCCAGTGCCAGACAGTGGATAAGGGTCCACCGGTTCAATCTCTGGTCCGGGAAGACTCCACTTGCCTCGGAGCAAGTAAGCCTGTGATCTCACAGGCCACACCTGGTGAAGCCCACACATCGCAGGGCCCGTGCTCCCCAGCAGGAGAAGCCAGAGCACCGCAGCTGGAGAGCGGCCCCCGCTCACCGCAGCTGGAGAACAGCCCACAGCAGCGAAGACTCAGCGCAGCCCCTAAAATCCACAGAAGTTACATTTTTGTTTTGTGAAATATCTGGTAAAGAAGATGAAAAGATAAGCTACCCGGCAGGCCCTTGTTGGTTATCCATTGTGAATATAGCAGGATGTACGTGAGATTCCCAGACCCCCTAGCTACCCCTTCCCCCTTGGCAACCGTAAGTTTGTTTTCTAAGTCCATGAGTCTCTTTCTGTTTACATGGAACTCTACGTGATATGTGCCAGCCTGGGTGGGAGGAGGGTTTGGGGGAGAATGGATCCATGTTTACGTACGGCTGAGTCTCTTCGCTGTTCACCTAAAATGACCACAGTATTGTTGATTGCCTGTGTGTACAGGCTTAGCAGCTCAGTCATGTCCGACTGTCTGCGATTCTGTGGACTGTAGCCTGGACTGCAACACACGGAGGGTCTGCGGGGGAGACAGAGCAGGAAGGAAAGTGTGTAGTGAGTCAAGAAACGCTGCGTGCCAGGGCCAGAGGCGCACGGCGGCAGGGGTGCAGCAGGTGGAGTGTGGCCCAGCCCTGCTTGGACCAACTACCCCCCCAGCCTCCTCCCCTAGCTCCGCCACGTCTCCCTTGCGGTCAGACACCCCGTGGCCTCGGAACTTGCCCTTCTTTCAGCTCTGCCCCCGTGGGTGACTGCATCCTGTAGGTGCTGAAACAGAGCCAATTGGCTGGACAGAGACAAGTGAGAAGCTTTATTCTAAGACTGGCTCACATGATGGTCATGGAGGCCGGGAAGTCCACCGTCTGCCATCCACAAGCTGGGACCCAGAAGAGCCGGTGGGTAATTCAGTCTGAAGGCCTGATAATGGGGGCGGGGGGCCACGGGTAATGGTGCTCCCGTGGAGACGGAATCCTCCCTTCCTCTGCCTTTTCATCCTACTTGGATGATGCCCACCTGAACAGGGGAGGGGCACTCGCTTTTCTTAGACAATTAAGTGCTCATCTGTTCTAGAAACACCCTCGCAGACACACCCAGAAATAGTATTTTACCAGATCCCTGGGCAGCCCTTAGCCCAGCCAGGTTAACACATATGATTAACCATCACAAGCAACATGTATTTGCAGGATACTCCCAAATTCACGGGCTTCCCTGGTGACTCAGACAGTAAAGAATCTGCCTGCAATGCGGGAGGCCTGGGTTTGATCCCTGGGTCAGGAAGATCCCCTGGAGAGGAAATGGCAACCCACTCCAGCACGCTTGCCTGGAGAATTCCATGAACAGAGGAGACTGGCGGGCTACAGTCCATGGGATTGCCAAGAGTCAGACAGACTGAGAGATTTTACTCTCCCAAATTCCCTCTCCTGCCCAGATTTCTGTCCCAAGCCCTGGCCCCGCGCACCCCATTGTCTGTGAACGTGCCTAACAGGTTCTCCCCACACTCACCCTGGGCTCGGGTAGTCGTTGGGCAGCCCCAGTGAGCAGCAGCTTGAAGTGGGATCTCGGTTCCCTGGGAATCAAACGCAGACCACGGCAGTGAGAGCGCCAGCCCTCATCGTTAGAGCACCAGGAGCTAGTAGCCAGCAGCAGGGCCCTGGCGCCTGCCTGCTCGAAGAAAGCTCAGCAAAGAGACGAAAGCGGTGAGGCAGGGAAACTGCTTATTGTGGGAGAAGATCCATTAGAGAAAGCGCGAGCAGACCGCGGGAGACAGACGCACACTTCGGGGTGGCTTAAACCACTTACCTGAAGAACTGACTGCTTTGATCCAGCCAGTCCCTCCTAAAGGAAATCAGCCCTGCATATTCGCTGGAAGGACTGCTGCTGAAGCTGAAGCTCCAAAACTTTGGCCATCTGATGTGAAGAGCCAACTCATTGGAAAAGACCTTGATGCTGGGAAAGACTGAAGGCAGGAGGAGAAGGGGACAGAGGATGAGCTGGCTGGATGGCATCACCGACTCAATGGACATGAGTCTGAATAAGCTCCGGGAGTTGGTGATGGACAGGGAAGCCTGGTGTGCTGCAGTCCATGGGCTCACAAAGAGTGGGACATTACTTAGCAACTGAAAAACAACAACTAATCACTTTCATGGGGGAAGTTCTTCTGGGTTTCCTCTGGCCGATCGTGTTGCTTGCCTGCCCCTGAGTCCGTACCTTCTCTGATGCAGGGTCCTCCCCTGTGCGCGTGCGCGTCTTTTAGCCAAGATGCAGTCCAGTGCAAGGGTCTCTGGGGAGTTGGTAGAACATATTATGGCCTAGCATGCCCTCACTTGAGGACCCTTTCTGTGCGTGTATAGTCTGGGGGGGGGGGGTCTCCTTGACTCCAAGAATGGGAAGTATGTGCTCTCTTCCTCTCTTCCCTGTGCAGGGCTCAGCCCCTCGCTGTTCCTGCCATTCCTGTCATCTTAATGTGTCCACAGGAGACCAAGCCCGGCTGCTTATCCTGTTCCTGTTATTACGCCTATTTTTCAAATGTAAACAGGAGGCTAGAAGTAAATGTCTAAACTGGGACCCATCTATCTCCTGCCTCAAACCCACCCCCACCCTCCCCAGGTGAGCCAGCAGACATTCCGCCCTTCAGGCCGGACGAGCATCCTCAGTGCTCCTCCTCCACATGCCCCAGGGCAGAAGGAAGATGCTGCCTTCTCATGCCTTCCGCTGCACCTGGCCCAAGAACCTTCACCTCTCATCTGGATTACTGAGGGGTCCCTTGGATTCTACCTGGCGATTCTTTAGAAATGTAGCTCAGAGCTCACAGTAGCATTATTCGTAATGACCAAAAAGGCAGGAAAAAACTCAAAGGGGCGTCCACCGATGACGGAATAGACAAAGGAGGCCCGCCCGCAGGACAGGATGTTGCTGACCCGTCAAAAGTGACTTTCCTGGTGACTCTGTCTGGAGGCTTCCCTGACAGCTCACTGGTAAAGAATCTGCCTGCCAGGCAGGAGACTCAGATTCAGTCCCTGGGTCCGGAAGACCCCCTGGAGAAGGAAACGGCAACCCACTCCAGTCTTCATGGCTGGAGAATCCCATGGACAGAGGAGCCTGGTGGGCTGCAGTCCCCAGGGTCACAAAGAGTCAGACACAGCTGAGCGACCAAACAGCAACAAGAAGAAAACCAGCTGTTTTGCTGAAAGTTTTGCTTCAGGTTCAAAAGATTCATTAACAAAAGAAACCACTCGTTACACACAAATAAACAATCTCTATTTTTATAATTTTGGCTTAATCTCAATATACGGTCATTAAAAGAAAAGAAATGGAAACAATAAAAGAAACACATACATCACCAAATTGGGCCAACAACCTACACCCAGACTTGAACGGTGCTGGGAAGCCGCTCATCAAACAGTGGAGTCCCAGCTGGGAAAAGGTCCTGGGCAGTGTGTCTGTCCCACGGATGAGACTTCAAATGCCAGTGTGAGGGGCTCCCGCTTATCACCCCACTCAGTAAGCGGGCATCATCATCAGTGTGCCTACAAAACTGCAGCTCTGGTCTTACTTAACTTTTTTACAATATGGTTGTTTCACCTTGTGAGTCATAGGATTTCATTAGACCCTAGGGGGCTGACCAGACCCTCAGGGGCTCAGGAGATTCCAGGACCCACCCCCTTTCTTACCTAAGGGCCACCTGATTTGCTGTGCTTGCATGCAGGCATAGAATCTGGGCAGTATCCGGGCAGGTCAGGAGCAGTTCAGAGGCCTGGTCTCCTACTTCTGAATCCTGAACAAGACTTTAATTTCCCTAATACCAGCGGTTAAGAATCCGCTGCCAATGCAGGGGACGTGGGTTCAATCCCCGATTTGGAAAGATCCCACGTGCCGCAGGGCAACTAAGCCCATGTGCTTCAACTACTGAAGCCCATGTGCCTAATTTTTGTGTTAGCCACTCTGTCGTGTCTGACTCTTTGCGACCCCATGGGCTATAGCCCACCAGGCTCCTCTCTCTATGGAATTCTCCAAGAAAGAATACTGGAGTGGGTTGCAACTCCCTTCTCCAGGGGATCTTCCCGACCCAGGGATCAAACCCTGGTCTCCAGCGTTGCATGTGAATTCCTTACCACGTGCCTAGAGCCTGCAACAAAGAGTAGCCCCCACTGGCAGCAACTAGAGAAAGCTCGTGCACAGCAGTGAAGACACAGCACAGCCAAAAATAATTAAACAAAGTAAAAACAGGGCTTCCCAGCTGGCACTTTAGGGGTGAAGCATCCACCTGCCGATGCAGGAGACGCCAAGAGACCTAGGTTTTTATGCCTGGAGAGGGAAGATCCCCTCAGGGAGGAAGGGGCACCCCACTCCAGTATCCTTCCCTGGGAATTTTCATGGGCAGAGGAGCCTGGGGGGCTACAGTCCCGGAGGCCTCAAAGCGTCAGTCACAACTGAGCACACACACGGTATAAAAAGGAAGGAAGCACTATCACAGGCTCTAACACGCACGAACCTTGAAGACGTCAGGCTCAGTTCAAGAAACCAGGCCCAGAAGGGCCACGGCGTGTGCTTCCGCCTACATGAAACGCCCATAACGGTCAAATCCAGACAGACGCCAGCTACTGGCTGCCAGAAATATTCTAAAATTAGCTAATGGTAGGGGTTGCACAACATTATAAATATGATGAAAACCACGGAATTGTACACGTTTTAAAATACTGATGTATCCATTTGTCTGAGTCAGGCCTAAGTTGCAGGAAGAGGGAGCTTTGCTGCGACATGTGGTATGATTCCGGCCGGACTGCGAGCTCTCCAGTGGCAGCGTGAAGGCTTAGTCACGTCCCTGCACATGGGATCTTAGTTCTCCAACCAAGATTCTAACCAGCGTTCCCTGCATTGCAAGGCAGGTTCTTAACCACTGCGCCACAAGCGAAGTCGCTGAATTGTGCACTTTAAAAGGCTGAGTTGCAGGGAATATGAGTTATATCTCCATTTTTTTCCCAAGGTAACTCAGATGGCTTCAGGCTTCCACTCACCCTCTGCAGGGGCTTAGGGAAGGTAAAGCTGGATTCTGACCTGGCTCCCACTAATTCGCCCCCTCCCCCCACGGACCACCCCCTATCTTCCCAGCTCTGCCCCAGCACCCTGCGCCCTCCTCGGTGCTTCTGCTCTTGCCGTGGGCCTGCCCTTACGGCCCCCACACCTCTCTACCTGGCCCCTCACGCCTGCACATTGGGGCCTGCCCCAAAACCGCCTTCTCAACGTGCAGAAACCCCCACCTCCACACTCCCCACCCCCATGCCCTTGGCCCCTGGCTCGCACTGACTTCTGGCTTAATGGCACTTTCTTATCTGCGTGAGGTAACCTCGTGCACCGACGCTGCAAGCTCCGGCGGGTGCGCCTTCCACACTTTGTTCCTGAGTTTGTCTCCAGGACCTACTCCGTGGTACACAGTAGGCGTCAAGAAACGCTAGTAAGCGTGCTACGCAATAACGACGACAACTTTAGAAATCACGTTTTTATCAAATTTTTAAAACTAAATAAAGCTCTTAATAGTCTTTCCTGCACCCAGATCTGCAGGGGTTACTAACGGACATTTGTTGCTTGGTCGCTAAGTCCTGTCCGATTCTTTTGCGACCCCATGGACCGTGACGTCCCCCGGCTCCTCTGTCCACGGGACTTCCCAGGCAAGAACACTGGAGTCGGGTGCCATGTCCTTCTCCAGGGGATCTTCCTGACCCAGGGATCGAACCCCTCTCCAACATTGGCAGGCCGATTCTTTACCGCTGAGCCACCAGGGAAGCCCAAACGACATGCATTTTCACAAATGTTCATAAATAAATTCACTTGTTATTAAGAGCACCTGCAGCGCAACGTTCCAAAGGAAACGGACGCCGACTGCGCTTTGGGTTTAGGGGTTGGGACCCCTAAAGCTGCCGGTCCTCACAGGGAGAACGTCGTCAGGGCGCAGGGACAGAGGACAGAGGTCTTCCGGGCGCCCGGTCGGGGCGGCGCCTGGCGCCAGCAGGGAGCCTCCCGGGCGGAAATGGCTACGGTTGGGCTTGCAGCGCATGCGCGGGTCCCGGGAGCTACCGCGGGAGGGACCGGCCCGGCGGGGTACTTCCGGCGGCGGGCTTGCGGGCTCGCGAAACCGCATTCGCCGCCGCTAGGCTGGAGCGCGAAGGGAGCGTGAGGAGGCGCGGCCCGGCCCGCGGGGACTCCCGTCGCCATGGACCCGTTCCTGGTGCTGCTGCACTCGGTGTCGGTCGGGCTGTCGAGCAGCGACCTGACCCAGCTCAAGTTCCTGTGCCGGAACCGCGTTAGCAAGAGGAAGCTGGAGCTCGCGCAGAGCGGCCTGGACCTCTTCACCGTCCTGCTCGAGCAGAACGAGCTGAGCGCCGAGCACACCGTGCTGCTGCGCGAGCTGCTCGGCTCCCTGCGGCGCGAGGACCTCCTGCGCCGCCTGGACGACTTCGAACGGGGCGCGGCGGGCGGGGCGGCGCCGGAGGAGCGAGGTG
>SJYR01001064.1:503140-530413 GCA_006410655.1 Kobus ellipsiprymnus
GTGGCGGGGTCAGCTGTCGATCTTCCAGGCGCCCAGCCTTTTCCGGGTTCGGTTTCCGTGGGTTTTCCTTAAACAGCCCCGGGAGACGGGAACGTAGCCGCTTGGCGGACAGGAGAACCCAAGCTCAGAGAAGTTAACTTAGCCTAAGCTGCGGAGCGTGAACAACCACCGCCCCCCGCCCCCATCCAGCCATCCAGCCTCCGTGCTTTCTCCTCCACCCCTCTCCCTCCGGAAAAGTTAGAAGTTATTGGACAAAAGAAGACGTTGCTGACCTCCCGGGCGGGACAGGGGCGAAAGGACTCCGGAAGAGCCTCAGCAGGAAGGGACGGGTCGATGGGGCGCTGCTTTGTATAAGGGTTAAAAGCGGACCCTCCTGGCTCTGCGGCTTTGTGGCTGGCTGTGACCTCAGGAAGTGACTTGCGCTTACCTTCCCTGGTCCTCCATTTCCTGCTTTCTCCCAGTGGTCAGTAACACAGGTGCCCACCTCACGGGGCTGGAGGAGTTGGCACACAGGCTGACAGCGTACCAGGGGCTTGTGGCTGGAGATGAAGCTTTGCTTCCAGAAAGCATTTTGTCCTTACTCTACCCGCCTTCTGTTGTCTAGTCTGATCGCAGGCGTGACTTCTCAGCAGATGAGGACACAGTAGCCAGGGACTGAGGTCTGGTGTCAGTCAGAGCATCTTCCGGAGCAGCCAGTGGGCTGTTCAGGGCTGCCGTACAAATGACTGTCTCAGTGGCTCGAAGCAACAGAGTCTGATCTCAGGTTTCTTGGGCCAGTAGTCAGATCCGCTGTCAGTAGGCCATGCTCCCTCAGAGCTCTAGGAGAGGGTCCTTCCTCCCTCTTCTGGTTTCTGGGGACTCCAGGCATTCCTTGGCTTGTGACCACACCCCTCCAGTCTCTACCTCTGTGGCGCATGGTCTTGTCAGTGGATTTAGGGCCCACCTGAATAAGAGGATCCCCTCATCTCGAGATCCTCAGCTCACTCTCACATCTGCAAAGACCCTTTTCCAAGGAAGTTCCCATTCACAGTTCCAGAGATTTGACATGCGTGTACCTTTTAGGGTCCCCCATTCAACCCCATTGCAGGGTGGGAATGAGGTGCAACTCTACTCAGGCCTGAGTGGGCGTCTCCATTACAAGACCCCCCAACCAGTAAGGCTTCAGAGCAGGCCGCGCCTTGTGGGTGGTGTTTCAGGGTGTGGCTGGCTGGGGCAGCATGGAGCTTTCCCTGGCCCTTCTGCTGCGGGGTGGTGTCCGCCTCTGTGGAAGGGCCTTTCGGGACCCCAGCACCTGGGTCAACACCAGGAGGCCCATCAGCCAGTGTGCGGTTACCTGTTTTCTAAACAGCCCCGCAGACCGCAGGTTACCACTCTGCCCTTTTCCCCCACCAGACCTGCGGGCAGCGATGGAGATCATCTGTGATAACGTGGGGAAGGACTGGAAGAGGCTGGCTCGTCACCTCAGAGTCTCTGACGTCAAGATCGAAGCCATCGAGGAGAAGTACCCCCGGAACCTGGCGGAGCAGGTGAGGGAGCTGCTGAGGGTCTGGAAGAGCAGCGCCAGGGAGGATGCAGCTGTGCCCTGCCTGGTGGGCGCACTCCGGGGCTGCCAGCTGAACGTGGTGGCAGATCTCATCGAGGAGGATCAGTGGGCCCGGGCCCAGCAGAGCAGGAGTGCCGACCCTGGGTCCCTCACAGCCTGGAACTCGGGCTCCGCTGCCCCGGGAGCCTCCTGCCGACCCAGCGGCTCTTCCGCGGGGACCGAGGGCAGCTGCGCGGTCCTGACCACGTCCCGTCCATGCCAGCCCCATGAAGACTAAGGGAGGCAGCTGTGGGCCCACACTCCTCTGTGCCAGCCGGGCGGCGGGCACCGTGTGTGCGTTGTCCCCATTAAACAAGCTCCTCCGAGAGAGCGTGTGGTGCCGCGCCCGGTACAAAGGAGGGGTCTGTGAAACCTGGTGCTTCCAGACATGAGAGGACACGCAGCGTTGAAGAGCGAGGAGCTGGAGGTCGCTGTGCTCGGGGCGCTGGGCTCTGGAACCCAGGCTTGGAACCCCTGGCTCGTTCTCCTGCCCCTGCACTTGCCAAAGGCTTGGAGGCTGGCAGTGCAGACCATCTCCAGGGCGGGTGGCGGGGTGAGGCGCGCCCTCACGGGGCTGGGAGGCAGCCCAGGCTCTCAGTGCTCGGGGAGCGAGCCCCCTGCCGTGGGGCCAGGCAGTGGGCGCTCGGCACATGCTGGTTCTCAGATGAATCATGACTCCAGTTCCACGATGGATTGCTAACAGTCACTTTTTCTGATAACAAAAGTGATAAGGAGCTGAATCCTTGGATTCTGAGAAGCACCTTTTCTTCCTGCTTGAAGTCCTGTTGAAGCAGGTGCCTTTGCAGAAGACCTCCACATGACAGTTTCCTCTTCCCACGGACGGTGAACTCGTTTTCCGGGTTCTCAGAAGTCCCGCTGTAGCCAATTTCAGTGTCCCTTGACGGTTATCACAGGCCCAACCTGTAGGAGGGTGCCTGTGTTTCTTACCAGCTCCAGGGACCACTGCCAAGGCGGGTGTTTACTGCGGTAAGCCGTGATCTGCCAGAGGGCAGTTCTCACTTGCTGTGGGCCCTGCCTCCCTGCAGGAGGCATCAGAGAGCCCCGCCTCGTGCCTTCTAGCTGTGACCTTGGGAAAGCTCCTGACGTCATGCCATGCCACCTTGACCTTGGGTTGCCAAGACAGCACTCGCCGCCCGGCTGTGGGCCCAGCCTTCGGCAGATCCTAGCTGAGCCCAGGCAGCAGACGAGACAGACGTGGCCCTGCTTGGTTGGCTCCGAAAGCCTGGCTGGGACACGGGCGTTAACCGCGCGTCACAAGTTTGGGAGCTGAGCCCATTCAGCCCCAGAGCCATGTGGCCCAGCCCAGGGTGATGGGCTGAAGAGGCTCTGGGTCAGGGTGGGTCTGTGTGTAATAGTCACATCACCACCACCAGTACAGGCGGGGCTTGGCCAGTGGGCTGCCTTGGGAAGTGGGTGGTCTGGGAAATATGCCCACGTGTCTCGACCAGAGGCAGACTGCGAGATGGTGCCCGTCCCGTGGTTTATGGCAGACTGCTGCCCGTGGGTGAGGATCCTGCGCGTCCGAAGACTGGCTGGCATCCCCGTGTGGTCGTCCCGGCGGGCAGGGACCGCCCCCGTCACGCCAGGTGCTCCCGCGGACATCTGGACAGCGTGTGCTTAACGCGCTCGGAGCTCTCCGTTGCTTGGGCTCGGCGCCGCCGCTGGCTCATTCCTGTGCTGCGTCCTCGGGGTGAACCACTGTCCCCCAGACACTGACATCTGGGACTGCCCTCCTGCCCCGCACGGCGAGGCAGTTGGAACAGCCTCAGCAAACCTGTCATGTGACCTAATCACAGCACAGATCTGAGGTCCAGGCAGAGAGGCGCCTCCTCCAGGCACTGCTGTCGGCCTCCCTGAGGCCTGGAGGTGGCCTGCCCTGGCACCTGTGGGCCACTGGGGCAAAGCCACAGAGCCTGGTGGCAGGCGAGCCCGCGCAGGACACTGCCCCGGAAGGCGGGGCTCCAGGCCAGTGGGAGCGTCCCTGGGCCCCACTGTCGGCAGTCAGGAGGCCTCCGCTGCAGCTGCCCTCCAGGCGCGGAGGCGAGGCTGCGCAGGTGGCGGCATGAACGGACAGCGCAAGTGGACAGAGAGAGCAGCAGGGCCTGTCCAGGCCCCGGGGGTGGAAGGTACACAGCGTCAGAGGGCAGCTCTGGACGGTGCGGGCCCCAGGGGTGGAAGGTAGATAGCCAGCGTCAGAGGGCAGCTTTCTGGACGGTGCGGGCCCCAGAGGTGGAAGGTGTACAGCCAGCGTCAGGCCAGCTCTGGACGGCGCAGTCTTCGTGTGTGCTGTCCGTGCCCCCGCCTCTGTGGTGTGGCTTTCAGGTGTCCGCCAGATGTGGCCCCGGGTGTCGCAGGGACCGTGGGGGGCGCCCGGGGCCCTTCCCCTTGTGGCTCCACCAATCGGAAGTGCTTGTCCGCGTCTGCAGTGCCGTTCTTAACTTGAAGACGAGCTGGTGTCCCCCAGCGCCCAGAGGGCTGTCCGGTGCCGTTCTCTGCATGGCCCCTGACACTCGGCCCTGCTGTGCACAGAGGGCTCTCAGTTCCCCAGCCAGGGACCAAGCCTGTGTCCCCTGCAGCGGGAGCACGGTCCTCGCCACTGGGCTGCCAGGGAGTCCTGTCCTGGGTCTTCTCGCTGCCCCTCCTGAGACAGACATGTTTGATCAGAACTGGGACCTGGGGGCCAGTCAGTGACACCCCACTGACGGAGCTGCTGCAGTTTCAGCAAGGATTTCTGGCAGCTCCACAAAAAGTCAGTCTTCTGTTGTGAAGTTCTTCCAATAAGCGCACGCAAGGCACGCACGCAAGGCACGCACGCACGCAAGGCACGCACGCAAGGCACGCAGACCGCAGGTTACCACTCTGCCCTTTTCCCCCACCAGACCTGCGGGCAGCGATGGAGATCATCTGTGATAACGTGGGGAAGGACTGGAAGAGGCTGGCTCGTCACCTCAGAGTCTCTGACGTCAAGATCGAAGCCATCGAGGAGAAGTACCCCCGGAACCTGGCGGAGCAGGTGAGGGAGCTGCTGAGGGTCTGGAAGAGCAGCGCCAGGGAGGATGCAGCTGTGCCCTGCCTGGTGGGCGCACTCCGGGGCTGCCAGCTGAACGTGGTGGCAGATCTCATCGAGGAGGATCAGTGGGCCCGGGCCCAGCAGAGCAGGAGTGCCGACCCTGGGTCCCTCACAGCCTGGAACTCGGGCTCCGCTGCCCCGGGAGCCTCCTGCCGACCCAGCGGCTCTTCCGCGGGGACCGAGGGCAGCTGCGCGGTCCTGACCACGTCCCGTCCATGCCAGCCCCATGAAGACTAAGGGAGGCAGCTGTGGGCCCACACTCCTCTGTGCCAGCCGGGCGGCGGGCACCGTGTGTGCGTTGTCCCCATTAAACAAGCTCCTCCGAGAGAGCGTGTGGTGCCGCGCCCGGTACAAAGGAGGGGTCTGTGAAACCTGGTGCTTCCAGACATGAGAGGACACGCAGCGTTGAAGAGCGAGGAGCTGGAGGTCGCTGTGCTCGGGGCGCTGGGCTCTGGAACCCAGGCTTGGAACCCCTGGCTCGTTCTCCTGCCCCTGCACTTGCCAAAGGCTTGGAGGCTGGCAGTGCAGACCATCTCCAGGGCGGGTGGCGGGGTGAGGCGCGCCCTCACGGGGCTGGGAGGCAGCCCAGGCTCTCAGTGCTCGGGGAGCGAGCCCCCTGCCGTGGGGCCAGGCAGTGGGCGCTCGGCACATGCTGGTTCTCAGATGAATCATGACTCCAGTTCCACGATGGATTGCTAACAGTCACTTTTTCTGATAACAAAAGTGATAAGGAGCTGAATCCTTGGATTCTGAGAAGCACCTTTTCTTCCTGCTTGAAGTCCTGTTGAAGCAGGTGCCTTTGCAGAAGACCTCCACATGACAGTTTCCTCTTCCCACGGACGGTGAACTCGTTTTCCGGGTTCTCAGAAGTCCCGCTGTAGCCAATTTCAGTGTCCCTTGACGGTTATCACAGGCCCAACCTGTAGGAGGGTGCCTGTGTTTCTTACCAGCTCCAGGGACCACTGCCAAGGCGGGTGTTTACTGCGGTAAGCCGTGATCTGCCAGAGGGCAGTTCTCACTTGCTGTGGGCCCTGCCTCCCTGCAGGAGGCATCAGAGAGCCCCGCCTCGTGCCTTCTAGCTGTGACCTTGGGAAAGCTCCTGACGTCATGCCATGCCACCTTGACCTTGGGTTGCCAAGACAGCACTCGCCGCCCGGCTGTGGGCCCAGCCTTCGGCAGATCCTAGCTGAGCCCAGGCAGCAGACGAGACAGACGTGGCCCTGCTTGGTTGGCTCCGAAAGCCTGGCTGGGACACGGGCGTTAACCGCGCGTCACAAGTTTGGGAGCTGAGCCCATTCAGCCCCAGAGCCATGTGGCCCAGCCCAGGGTGATGGGCTGAAGAGGCTCTGGGTCAGGGTGGGTCTGTGTGTAATAGTCACATCACCACCACCAGTACAGGCGGGGCTTGGCCAGTGGGCTGCCTTGGGAAGTGGGTGGTCTGGGAAATATGCCCACGTGTCTCGACCAGAGGCAGACTGCGAGATGGTGCCCGTCCCGTGGTTTATGGCAGACTGCTGCCCGTGGGTGAGGATCCTGCGCGTCCGAAGACTGGCTGGCATCCCCGTGTGGTCGTCCCGGCGGGCAGGGACCGCCCCCGTCACGCCAGGTGCTCCCGCGGACATCTGGACAGCGTGTGCTTAACGCGCTCGGAGCTCTCCGTTGCTTGGGCTCGGCGCCGCCGCTGGCTCATTCCTGTGCTGCGTCCTCGGGGTGAACCACTGTCCCCCAGACACTGACATCTGGGACTGCCCTCCTGCCCCGCACGGCGAGGCAGTTGGAACAGCCTCAGCAAACCTGTCATGTGACCTAATCACAGCACAGATCTGAGGTCCAGGCAGAGAGGCGCCTCCTCCAGGCACTGCTGTCGGCCTCCCTGAGGCCTGGAGGTGGCCTGCCCTGGCACCTGTGGGCCACTGGGGCAAAGCCACAGAGCCTGGTGGCAGGCGAGCCCGCGCAGGACACTGCCCCGGAAGGCGGGGCTCCAGGCCAGTGGGAGCGTCCCTGGGCCCCACTGTCGGCAGTCAGGAGGCCTCCGCTGCAGCTGCCCTCCAGGCGCGGAGGCGAGGCTGCGCAGGTGGCGGCATGAACGGACAGCGCAAGTGGACAGAGAGAGCAGCAGGGCCTGTCCAGGCCCCGGGGGTGGAAGGTACACAGCGTCAGAGGGCAGCTCTGGACGGTGCGGGCCCCAGGGGTGGAAGGTAGATAGCCAGCGTCAGAGGGCAGCTTTCTGGACGGTGCGGGCCCCAGAGGTGGAAGGTGTACAGCCAGCGTCAGGCCAGCTCTGGACGGCGCAGTCTTCGTGTGTGCTGTCCGTGCCCCCGCCTCTGTGGTGTGGCTTTCAGGTGTCCGCCAGATGTGGCCCCGGGTGTCGCAGGGACCGTGGGGGGCGCCCGGGGCCCTTCCCCTTGTGGCTCCACCAATCGGAAGTGCTTGTCCGCGTCTGCAGTGCCGTTCTTAACTTGAAGACGAGCTGGTGTCCCCCAGCGCCCAGAGGGCTGTCCGGTGCCGTTCTCTGCATGGCCCCTGACACTCGGCCCTGCTGTGCACAGAGGGCTCTCAGTTCCCCAGCCAGGGACCAAGCCTGTGTCCCCTGCAGCGGGAGCACGGTCCTCGCCACTGGGCTGCCAGGGAGTCCTGTCCTGGGTCTTCTCGCTGCCCCTCCTGAGACAGACATGTTTGATCAGAACTGGGACCTGGGGGCCAGTCAGTGACACCCCACTGACGGAGCTGCTGCAGTTTCAGCAAGGATTTCTGGCAGCTCCACAAAAAGTCAGTCTTCTGTTGTGAAGTTCTTCCAATAAGCGCACGCAAGGCACGCACGCAAGGCACGCACGCACGCAAGGCACGCACGCAAGGCACGCACGCAAGGCGCACAGTTGACCTGAAAGTGGAAGAGGCACCCTTGCTCTCAGTCCTCCTCCCCTGAGGACGGAAAGGGGCCGCGTGTGTGCTCTGCCAGAGATTCCCTGGCAGCGAAGGGGCGTTGAACAAGTGTCTGCTGAGATGAAGGGTCACCCCGTCTCCTGGCCCTGCAGGTTGCCCGGTTTCCCAGTCTGCCCTCCACACCATGCCGCCCCCAGCCCTGCTTCTGGGCACACACAGCTGTTGGTGGCCACCCAGGGTCCTCACGCCCTGCAGACTCTTCCCTTGGGGGCAGGGGGTTGACAGTCCCTCGTCCATTTTACTGTCCCCACTGGCTCCCACCTGCTCCCCTTCCTCCCTGGCAGCCCCACAGCCACCCCAAAACCGCACTGTGGATTGGAGGCTCCCCGTCCCTTTCTCAAGGTCCCGGGCTGACCCTGCCGTGCGGGGGGCCAGGTCACAGGTTCCAGGCACCACGAGGCCAGCCTGCCCACCACAGACCTCAGACTTGGCACCCCACCTGAGAGGCATGTGCCCATTTCTGCGCCTGGCGCCACAGTTCAGTGGGCCGCCCTCGGGCCCACCCAGGCCCCTTCCCTGGGGCATGCTCTCCTGTGTAACAGCAGCGGCTCCCTGGACACGACCTCCAGAGCACTTCCCGCCTCCCCCAGCGCAGCCTCACCCCTCTCAGGACAGCCCCGGCCCAGCCCTCCCAAAGACCCCACTCTGTTCTGAGAAACGGCGGGCTCTCCACACGTTTTCTCAGTTGTGTATTTTTATTTCCATGATAACTCTGAGTCATCCTGCTGGCTGCTTCCTAACCACAGGGTTTCTGTGTCCATTGCACTTTGGAACCAAGACAGGCAGGCCTGACGCGGGGTAGCACACACGCGGAAGGGGCCAGTCACCCTCCATCTGCTGAAAGGCAAACCTCTTAGCAGGAGAGCTCGCAATTGAAAACCGTTTGCATCACAGAAGCCCTCAGCTCCCTAAGTCAGTGACAGTTAAGACTGGCCAGAGTCCCACGTGGGTGCCAACCACTTTCGTTGTCACGGGGGCATGGAGGCCAGCTCAGCGTGTGCGTGGGGTGTCCATTGGTGGAGGCCGTCATGGAAGAGCATGGGCCACTTGGACCCCCAGGCGGAGCCACGCTGCCCATCCCACACCTGCCTGGTGACAGTCTAGACTTGGGCGACAACTCTGAGCACACGTGTTCCATGGGACAGAAGTTCTGTTTGGGGAGATGACAGAGTTCTCAAGACAGATGGGGTGATGTTGAGGACACTGAGTGAAAAGGGTGGATTTTCTGTTGTGTATTATTGTGCTACAGTTTTAAAAATCCTACTTCACAGTAGCCATGTAGTTACATTCTTAATCTAAATTGTTCCAAGTTTCTCTCTCATGTGAATATTGTAGGCCTTTTATAAGTTATGAGGGCTAGAAGCATAAGTTTGTATCTGGCTTATGTGTGCATCAAAGCAACATTGTTATAAATAAACAACATGCCCATCTCTGGGAGTCTGGGTCCCCATTACGCCTTCCAGAGGGGTTTCTGGCTGCAGAAACCGCTCTGCAGGGCTCCCAGGTCCTGGGCCCTCGTCCCAGCTTTGTGAGGAACAGAAGGGGCCCCCAGCCCCGGGCAGCTTGTCCCCTAAGCGCCCACCCCAGTCCCAAGGGCCTGAGATCCGCCTCCCAACACCCAGCGTGTTGCGGCCTCGTCCACCCCACGGACCTGCAGTGGACCAGTGCTGCGTTGCCCTTCCCACCAGACGCACTTCCTCTTTTCTGCAGTCTCCAGAGCTGCCGAGGCTCACTGTGTGCTCTCTGAGCAGGTGAGTCAGCCAGCTGTG
This sequence comes from Kobus ellipsiprymnus, assembly GCA_006410655.1. Lineage (NCBI taxonomy): Eukaryota > Metazoa > Chordata > Mammalia > Artiodactyla > Bovidae > Kobus > Kobus ellipsiprymnus. The sequence goes on from SJYR01001064.1 coordinate 512,526, forward strand.
ATGATAAAAGGCCAGGCCCAGGTACCCAGTGTAGGGGGCCTCTCCGTCCATCAGGCCCTGCGGTGATGGAGACCCAGCAGGTACCCTTCGCACCGCCTAGTCCCAACAAAGTCCAGCCAGGGAGGCCCCCCACCCCTGAATTGCCGCTGGCCGCCCCAAGGGTCCCCTCCCCAGGCAGGGTTGATGGCACGTGCAGAAGAGCACACGCATCTTGGGTCTGAGTGCTCTGAGATGAGTGGTCTGCTCACACACCCAAGTCTTCACTCAGTAGGTTCTCAGCAAAGGGCTGACAGCTCAGATGGGGTGGGAGGGCGGCGCCCACTAGCTCCCTTCTAGCTGGTGACCCCCCAGTGGAGCCCCAGCCCCCTGTTTCCCTAACAGCAACACCCCCACCCAGCCAGTTGCTGCAGGGTCCAAGGAGGCAAGTGGTGATACGTGGCTGGAAGTTACTGGCATGTGGTAAAGGTCACAATGTCATTATTGTAATTATTCCCGAGTGACTGTGTGTGTTTCAGATGACTTGCCTTTATACCAACTTGTCTCGATATAAAACTTAGATCACACAGTCATTCCCCAAGGTCCTTGGAGGCATCAGGTGATGCCTGGGGAACCGGCTGCAATGCCTGTCACCGAGAAACGTGACCCAGCCCCAGCTCCCGAGTCCTCTGTCCTCTGGTCACACTAATGTCATTTGCAGCCCAGACCATAAACCAGACGACTGTGGAAATACAGGTGAACGTGAGTAGGAGGACAATACGGGCTTCCCAAGTGACGCAGGTAAAGAATCCACCTGCCAAAGCAGGGGACGCGAGAGACGGGTCAGATCCCTGGGTCGGGAGGATCCCCTGGAGGAGCAAACAGCAGTCGACTCCAGTATCCTTGCCAGAAAAAATGCCTTTGATAGAGGCGCGTGGTGGACTACAGCCCCGCGGGGTTGCAAAGAGTCAGCCACGATGGAGCACAGGGAAAGGGGGATGGACAAGACTAGAGACTGACTGCCTCACACGATGGGGGGCCTCAGAGAGGCCACGGACAACAGAATGGATAAGAGCGATGTGATAGGGATAGAGGGCAGTGCCACTGCGAGGCATAGCGTCCCCTGGAGCCAGCGGCCCGGGGTCGCGGTCCGGCTCTGCTGCTGAGCGGCTGCAAGGTGCTGAGAAGATGAGCTCACCTGCAAGATGGGTTACTATACGGCCTGCCTCAGAGTCGGCTGCTGGGGGCCCTGCCGGCAGTTCAGAGAGCTCAGGGCGGGTACGAGGACACCTGCGCAGCCTCCTGGCCACACGGGCATTCGTGTAGCGGACAGCAGAGCCAGGAGCCAGCAGTGCGGTGCCCTGAGCCCCGTCAGCGTGCCAGCCCTTCTTTATACAATTCCTGAAGATGCTTTGGATTTTCTGGTGCCCTGAAAAGCATCCGAGGGATCAAACGGGAATTTAGAACAGAAAGATGGTGTGTCAAGTCAGTGAGGGAAAAAAAAAATCCAATCACTGGGGTTAGGACAACTGGGAAAGATCATTGCATCCTTACCTTTCTCCTTCTACCAAGATAAATCCCAGGTGCACACAAAATTGGGATTTTTTTTTTTTTTAAATAATGAAGAACCCTAGGAGAATTTGTCACCTTGAAGAACGGGAGGGCTGTAAAATAAAAGACTGATCAAGTGATCGATTCGACAGCTTAGAAAACTAAAAATGTAAACATACCAAAAATGTTATAAGACACCTGGGCTCCCCTGGGTCTAGGGGTTGAGAAACTGCCTGCCATTGCAGGGGAGGCAGGTGCGATCCCTGGTCCGGGGAGATCCCACCCGCACAGGACGATGAAGCTCCCGGGCCGCAGCTACTGAGGCCACCCCCCCTGGAGCCCCAGAAGCCTGAGCGCTGCAGCTGGAGAGTGGCCCCATGCCGCCACGGCTAGAGAAAGCCTGAGCCCGGCAGCAGAGATCCAGGGCAGCCAAACCGCGCACACACGCACACACACACACACACGTTCTTTAGCACTAAGTTGTGTCCAACTCTTTTGCAACCCCATGGACTGCAGCCCGCCAGGCTCCTCTGTCCGTGGGATTTTCCAGACAAGAATACTGGAGTGGGTTGCCATTTCCTCCTCCAGGGGATCAGAGTTTGAACCCAAGTCTCCTGCACTGCAGGCAGATTCTTTACCACGGAGCCACCAGAGAAACCCGATATATATTATAAACAAGTTGTCTTTAAAGGAAATAAAGCTTCAGAAGCTGAAGGAAGTGAGGTCTAGGCTGAAGAGCCTGCCCAGTGTCACGCACTCAGTCACTCGTCCGCAAGGGATGGGTGAGCACTTAGGGCATGCGGTGTAGACGTTACCAGGACAGGAGCCGCTTCTGTTCCAGCAGGAGAGACAGTGCCCGAACCGCTCCCAGGAGGCTGACGCTGAGCTGCCTCCTGCACCTGCTGGGTCCCCAAAGCTGAGCTCTGAGTCCTTTTGACTCTGAACATCCACTGTCTGGACCCACGCAGGGGACAAGGCCTCACAGAGGAAGGGGTCACACCTTTGCCAGCAGGCGCTTCTTACTGGTATTGAACTCTCAACCCTGGATTTCCTGTGAGTAAATTTGGGGGTGCTCTGCCTTCCCCTGGAGCTTCCAGAGGACAAGGTCATCGAGAAGTTAGTGCTGATCTATTATTGCCCTGGCACAGTGACTGCCTTAGGCCCTGGGGAGGAAAGAGAGGGCTGGGATAAATAAAACATGGTGCTGATGTTCAGACAGAGAAACATTACAGGCGGAGAAACAAGTCCTGAGAGTCAGAGTGATCTGCCAGGTCACAGGCAGAGAGAGGACGAGAACCCAAGCCTCCTGACTCCAAGGCCCCTGCAATATCCAGGACATCCAACTGTGTTTCAGACAAGGGGCCTTTTGAGCTGGGTTTCGTAGGATTAATAGGAGTTTGCTAGAGGGTGCATGGTTTAGGCACAGGACAGCGAGTGCAAAGGCCAGGAGGCAAAAAATTGGAGGGCTCATTCAGGAGGCAGCATGTAGGTGAGTGGGCCTGGTTCCAGGCAGGATCAGGAAAGTTACAAGGGAAAAAAATGTGCTGGCGGGAATTGTCCCTTAGGAGGAAGATGGCGCTGGTTAAGGCTATATTGCAGCTTTGCCTCTTGTTTTCCTCTCACAGAACCTTGAACTGTATCAAGAGAAGCTGTTTTCTCCCAAGCAGAGGAGCTTGGTGACCAGCACGAGGTCTCCCGTCACTCTGCCAGACCAATCAAGTCAGCCTGGCCTGCAGAACTTTCCAGTCCCCACACAGGCCTGGGGAAAGTGGCCCAGCTTGGGGTGGGGAGGAAGGCTGTGCCGTCTTCACCGCAGGGCAGGAGTGACCCCAAACGCTAAAAGAAGGCTTGTGTGCTCCAAAAATACTCTGCTCAAAACACTGCAGTGCTGGAAATAGGCCCGTCCGCTGGCTTCCTGCCCGGGGACCAGGGCAGAGCAGGGAGCCACACTTCTATCGCCACCCCTTTTTATTTGGGGCCATCAAGCCCTTGCCGCCTGGAGCTGCCTCCGTCCACAGAACGCTTGCCGGGGGGAGTCCGGGCACAGACGCAGGGGCCCTTCTGGTGCCAGGCCCTGCTTCTGACATCAGGGCACAGCAGGGGGCCTGGGGGTGGGGGCCAGATCAGGGCGGGCTCCCGGGACTGTGGGGACGCGGGCAGCTGACGCGGACAAGGTCGTGAGTCCCGCCGCATCGGTGAACCAGGATGTCAGACTCAGGACTGCCCCGGGCTTAGCCTAGCGGACTCCAGCAGCCTCTGACCTACCGACTTCTGACCTGATCCCCTTTAACTTCACCGCCTCAGCTCCAAGCCACCTTTTTCTTCTTAAACCGCATCGCAAGCCCCCAACCTCAGCTCCTCCTTCCAAAGCAGGCCGGCAAGAACCGGCCCTTCCTGGGGAGGCTTACCTGGTGTGGGGGGCGGTGCAGGGGGCCCTTCTCAGCAGGCACGTGGCTACCATCCCCTACTTTACCCTTCACTCTGGCACCTGCCCCCCAAACCCCCCAGCCTGGCTCAGACCCTCTCAGCCTCTCTTCTGGGACAAACTCCCTCCCCAACTCCCCCCGACCACAGTGACTGCCTTAGGCCCTGGGGAGGAAAGAGAGGGCTGGGATGAATAAAACATGGTGCTGATGTTCAGACAGAGAAACATTACAGGCGGAGAAACAAGTCCTGAGAGTCAGAGTGATCTGCCAGGTCACAGGCAGAGAGAGGACGAGAACCCAAGCCTCCTGACTCCAAGGCCCCTGCAATATCCAGGACATCCAACTGTGTTTCAGACAAGGGGCCTTTTGAGCTGGGTTTCGTAGGATTAATAGGAGTTTGCTAGAGGGTGCATGGTTTAGGCACAGGACAGCGAGTGCAAAGGCCAGGAGGCAAAAAATTGGAGGGCTCATTCAGGAGGCAGCATGTAGGTGAGTGGGCCTGGTTCCAGGCAGGATCAGGAAAGTTATAAGGGAAAAAAATGTGCTGGCGGGAATTGTCCCTTAGGAGGAAGATGGCGCTGGTTAAGGCTATATTGCAGCTTTGCCTCTTGTTTTCCTCTCACAGAACCTTGAACTGTATCAAGAGAAGCTGTTTTCTCCCAAGCAGAGGAGCTTGGTGACCAGCACGAGGTCTCCCGTCACTCTGCCAGACCAATCAAGTCAGCCTGGCCTGCAGAACTTTCCAGTCCCCACACAGGCCTGGGGAAAGTGGCCCAGCTTGGGGTGGGGAGGAAGGCTGTGCCGTCTTCACCGCAGGGCAGGAGTGACCCCAAACGCTAAAAGAAGGCTTGTGTGCTCCAAAAATACTCTGCTCAAAACACTGCAGTGCTGGAAATAGGCCCGTCCGCTGGCTTCCTGCCCGGGGACCAGGGCAGAGCAGGGAGCCACACTTCTATCGCCACCCCTTTTTATTTGGGGCCATCAAGCCCTTGCCGCCTGGAGCTGCCTCCGTCCACAGAACGCTTGCCGGGGGGAGTCCGGGCACAGACGCAGGGGCCCTTCTGGTGCCAGGCCCTGCTTCTGACATCAGGGCACAGCAGGGGGCCTGGGGGTGGGGGCCAGATCAGGGCGGGCTCCCGGGACTGTGGGGACGCGGGCAGCTGACGCGGACAAGGTCGTGAGTCCCGCCGCATCGGTGAACCAGGATGTCAGACTCAGGACTGCCCCGGGCTTAGCCTAGCGGACTCCAGCAGCCTCTGACCTACCGACTTCTGACCTGATCCCCTTTAACTTCACCGCCTCAGCTCCAAGCCACCTTTTTCTTCTTAAACCGCATCGCAAGCCCCCAACCTCAGCTCCTCCTTCCAAAGCAGGCCGGCAAGAACCGGCCCTTCCTGGGGAGGCTTACCTGGTGTGGGGGGCGGTGCAGGGGGCCCTTCTCAGCAGGCACGTGGCTACCATCCCCTACTTTACCCTTCACTCTGGCACCTGCCCCCCAAACCCCCCAGCCTGGCTCAGACCCTCTCAGCCTCTCTTCTGGGACAAACTCCCTCCCCAACTCCCCCCGACCCCCGCCAGGGTCTCCCCTCCTGCAGGCCCCGCTCTACACCCCCCGGGCCTGAGATCCAGCCTGATCCTGAGCTTACACACCCACTTCGTGTTTCTGTCTTCACAGCAGGTTTCCCAAGCGTCAGTAATTCCAGGGCCAGCTTGGCAGTTTGGGGGCGGGGGTGCTGCACGGGGTCTCTCTGGTTGCGGCGAGCGGTAACTGCTCTCGCTGCAGAGCGTGGGCTCAGTAGTTGGGGCGGACGGGTTAGTTGTCGGGTGGCGTGTGGGATCCTCCCACACCAGGGATCAAGCCCTCACCCGCTGCATTGGCAGGTGGGTTCTCGATCGCTGGACCACCAGGGGAGTCCCCAGCTTGGCGAGTTTTGTCTTTGCTCTGTACCACCTGTTCTTTTATTTTCTTATCTTTTCCTCCAAAGTGACTCTCTTTCCTCACCGAATTTTAAATGAAAAGGAACATAATTTCTCCATCACAGAAGGAAAGCAGTACATGGCAGACATGGCAGGGTTCCTCAGTATCTGTTCATACCTTCTCACTTTACACCACAGCCCTAACTTTTCACTGCCCAGATCCAGACTATATTTCCCAGTATGACTTGTAGCAAGGTATGGCCTGGCCATTCAGCCAAAGTTCTACAGATGGGCAGAAGTGGTGGTTGGAACTTCTTAGAAGTATTTAAAAAAAAAAGGGGGGGGGGATGTGCACTTCAGCATCCCCTTCTTCCTTCCTTCTAGCTGGAATGCAGACATGATAGATGGAGCATGGGCAGCTATATTGGACCATGAGGGAGTACAGCAGCAAGAAAGAAAAAGGCTGGGTTCCTGATGGTCACGGAACGTCCCTGCCAGCCTTGGAAAGGTCACCTCCGGACTGTATTTGTATGAGAGAAATGCATGGAAACCTCTGTGACTTGGGGATTTCAGATGTTTGCCATAAACCTAATACCGGCTGAAACACCGCATTGCTTGGAGTAAGCAGAAGGTGACAATAACAACGAGTGCAGTGAAAAATAATATTCTAAAACTGTTGATAGATTCAGCCACCCTTGAAGGCTCTGAACCCAGGAGCTGCTTTTGTTTTAAAAGAATGACAAAAAAAGGAATTTGTCATCATGACCTCGAAACGATCTCAGTTGGTTCAGGACTGCTGGTTAACTGGAGGGGGAACATCTTTGTCTCCTTGTGACTTATGCTGTTCAGCACCAGGTCCTTCCCTCACTGCTGCCTGAAATCATCCCACTGGACACACCCTGGAGGCCATCAGCGCAGCGCGAGGGAATGAAGCCTGTTGACACCCCTGCTCCCAGCCTAAACCAGCCTTCCGTTCCCTCCCCTGGGGCTCCCGGGCTCCGCCAAAACCAGCAGCCACGGACGATGTTTATCACCCTCTGGAATTCCACTTCCTGCTGCCTTGCTCAACACCCAGCCACCACCCAGATATCACCCCGGGTCAGCCTTTAGTAGACGTTTCTCAAGCGCCCACTGTCTGTGGCTCCAGGCACAGGCTCCAGACCCAGACAGCCAGGCCTTGTCCCTGCTGGCTGAGTGACCTGTCACATAGCTCCTCCCCTCCTCAGTCGTGCTCATCTGTAAGATGGGCATAAAGAGTTAGACTGATCAGTGCATGTCACATGTTTGGAACGGAGCCAGCACTACCCACCCCCTTGGACACATTAGCTGCTGTCGTTACACATCAAGCAAGGAGGCTGCAGCAGTGAGCAGCCAGGCAAGCAGCCCACCCTCCCGAGCAGGCAGGGTCCCCTTCCAGAGGCCCCGTAGACACAGCGTCAGCCCTGCTGGCAGCACGACTCGCCCTCTGTGTTGACTGTGTCCCCCCGTGACGGGGCTAGATGGTGGTAGACTGATAGGGGCCTGCCTGCCTCACTGGACCAGGGACGTGCGGCAGCAGGAACTTCAAATCACGTTCGACTCTGAGCTCCCACCTGAGCGGGAGCCTGTACACAGCAGGTGCCCCGGGAAGCAGTATCAGCAAAGGACACACGGCAGGTGCCCCGGGAAGCAGTATCAGCAAAGGACACACGTGCAGGGCACCATGAAGACGGGGGGACTGAGGGCAAGGCGCCCCTCCCGGCCCAAGTCTCTGCCCCCAGCCCAGCACTATTCCTTCCGTAGCTGCACCCAAGGCTTTGAGTGGCGTTTTCACGTTTTTATTTATTTACTCGTATTTCTGACAGAGCGGGGTCTTCCTCGCTGCACTCAGGCTTTCTCCGTTGTGGCGAACGGGCTGCTCTCTAGTTGCGGGCCACGGGCTGCTCTCTAGTTGCGGGCCACGGGCTGCCCGTCGCGGGGCCTCTCCGGTCGCACAGGTTCTGGGCGCACAGGCTTCAGCAGCTGCGGCTCCCGGCCTCGGTTGCTCCGTGGCGTGTGGACCCCTCCGAGACCAGGCATCGTAACTGCATCCGCTGTGCTGGCAGGCGGATTCTTAACCACTGGGCCACCAGGAATGTCCCCCCATGGCTTTCTTCCTGGCCCAGACAGCCTCCGTGACAGACATTTGCACGTACATTCAGGCGGAGAAAATGTTAGCTGTGTAGACCCTGGTCTGGGAAGTCATCAAACTGGGTTTGAATACAGACTCTCCTCTTGGGTTGCTGTGCGGCCCCAGCTCTCTGACCCTCATCTTTCTCACTAAGAAACTGGCTGTCGACGCCGTGATCCATTCCTGTGTAACAGACGGCCACAACACGGAGTGGCTTAAAACACCAACCGTGTCTTGTCTCCCGGGGCGCCTGTGGGCTGGGGACCCAGCAGGGCTCACGGCCGGTTCTGGACCCAGGCCTCCAGGCTGGGCCTTCTCGCAGGGCGGCGGCCCGAGGGCAGCCGAGTCACCACCAGCGGCTCCGCGTGGCTCAGGGATGCCGGCCAGCGTGAGCCTGCAGCCCGCTCAGGTTCAAAGGTGGAAGGATTAGACCCCACTGCTTGGCGGGGCAGTGGGAAGGTTCTAGAAGATCACGTGGAATTGGAGATGTTGTCACAACCATCTTTTGGAAAATGTAGTCGCCCCAGACGCTAACACTTAGGCCAGCCTCGGAGGAGCAGAGGAGGGTCTGTGGGAGGAGACCACTGGAGACAGCAGGTGCTCCGTGAGCAACGTCTGCAGTGACTACAGCCATGATTGACTGGCTTCCAAAGTCTATCCGCTCCTCCCCTCCCCTTCCTTGGTCAGCTTACACCCTGTTCATAATTCACGAGGTCAACTCCCAGGAGACAGCTGGGAACAGTAGGACCTGTCGGTTCACTTGGAGTGGCCATCTGCCAGACACAGGGCAGGTGGCCGAGGCCAGGTGAGCCTTGGCAGCACCGCCTGGGAGCTGAGCACCTGGAAGGGCACTGCCCGTCGTGCCAGCTGAGCCCGTGGTGGCCACACATGCCCAGCCAGAGGGCTCCGCCTCCATCGTCTGTCAGTGTGAGGCAGCCCCCCCATAGACGAGCCCCTTCCAGATCCTGACGGCCCTGTGGCTTGGTTTCCTCCCTCTCCAGCACAGCAGTGCCGAGTTAAGAATTTCTTCTCGCGGGGAACTGTGCACAGTTGGGCCCAGAGTGTGCGCTTATTGGTCAGCCTTTCTGTCATCCCTCTCGCCGGCTTTGTTACCAGACTCCAGTCTAGCTGCTCATCACTCAAGAATCCAATACTGAGAGGCAAGTGCTGGGAAGAAGGATAAACAGCTTTATTGAGGAAGCCAGGAGTCCTGGGGAGAAGGTGGACTCATGACCCAAACCAGCTCCTCCCTCCCCAGATTTTGTGCAGAGATTTCACAGGGAAAAGTGGGCGAGGCTACATGCTGGGGAGGAGGTGGTGCGGCGTGTGAGACCGGCTCGTGGACATTCTTCTGATTGGTTGATAGTGAGGGAATTGGGAGTCACCCTCTGGTTCCAGCGGTCTGGGGTCTCTGAGCTCGTGGCCGCGCACGTTTGGTCTCACCTGGTGTGGGTCCCATGGAGCAAAGCAGCTCAGTGGCCGAGGCTCAGAACACTACCCACAGCCCTGGAGGAGGGGCTAAAGGCCCTGACTTTGTACAGTGGCTAAGTTATCACTCTTTTGCCTTGTTTGATTATTTTTCTTCGTTTCTGCATTTTCTCATTTCTCTGATCAAGTTACATCTATTCTTTGGAACTCAGGGAAGGCCTTGGCAGCTAAAACTTTTCTACCAACAAGAGACAATCAGACCGTGACCTCTCACGAAAGTAGACCCTAGCCTGGGGTCCCTTCCGTGATGCCCCCTCTACTGTGTTCCAAGTAAATTTACGTCCACCTTCGACCCTCAAAGGGAACCTCGTTCGGAAGTGGGGGGTCTTTGCAGGTGTGATCAGATCAAGATGAGGTCCTGTCGAACTTCCCAGGTGGCCCAGTGGTTCAGAATCCCCCTGCCAATGCAGGGGATTAACAGGTTCGATCCCTGGTCCAGGAAGAACCACAGGCCGTGGGGCAGCTAAGCCCGCGTGCCACAGCTACTGAAGCCTGAGGGTCTAGAGCCCGTGCTCTGGAACAAGAGAAGCCACCGCAATGAGAAGCCCGCGAACCGCAACCAAGAGTAGCCCCTGCTCACCGCAGCTAGAAAAAGCCCGCACAGCAATGAAGACCCAGTGCTGCCAAAAGTAAATAATGTATTTTTTAAAAAGATGAGGTCATATTGAAGTCAGGCGACTGGTGTCCCTCTAAGAAGAGGAAATCTGGACAGAGGGACACACGGGGGAATGCCGAGAGAGGACAGAGGCAGAGGTTGGAGGTTTACAGCCACAAGACTGGAAAGACTGGGGATTTTCTGCAACCGCCAGAAGCTAGAGAGGGGCTTGGGGCAGCCCCTTTCCCCAGAGACTCCAGAAGAAAGCAGCCCTGCCTACCGCAGACGCTGCGAGAATGTGTTTCTGTTGCTTTAAACCGTGCGGTTGCGGGGGCCATTTGTTACAACAGCTGCAGGTCACGCACACTCATCGCACACTGCACTCCCAGCTACACCCGCCCTAAGGCCCTTCTAGTTCTTCCCACACTCACCCTGGTCCAGGTGGCCTATTCAGCTCCTCTCCCTGACTTATCAACTGTGGCAGAAAAAAGAAAGATTTCTTTTTAAAGAAAGTACAGGGACTTCCCTGGTGGTCTAGCGGTTGAGAATCCACCTTCCAATGCGGGGATGTAGGTTCGAGCCCTGGTCAGAAGCACCCCACGTGCCATGGGGCTGCGGAGCCCACGGGTCACAACCAAAGATCCCACAGGCTGCAGCGAAGATCTCTCGAGCCACAGCTAAGACCCAACGTGGTCAAACAAATTAATAAGTTAAATAATTTTTTTTTAAGTATGTGTAACTATTCACAATTCCCAGGACAGGGAAGCAACCTAAGTGTCCGTGGACAGATGGATAAAGAAAGTATGGTACATATACACACTGGAATACTACTCAGTCATAAAAAAGAATGAAATAATACCATTTGCAGCAACATGGACGGACTTACAGATTATTGTGCTAGATATCTGGAGGTGATCATGCTACAGGGAAGCAAGACAGAGAAAGACAAATACGTCACACGTGGAATGTAAAATATGGCGCAAGTGAACTTATCTACAAAACAGAAGCAGACTCACAGACGCAGAGAACAGACTTGTGGCTGCCGAGGGGGAGGAGGGTGGAGGAGGGCTGGGGCGGGAGCCTGGGGTTAGCAGGGGTCTTACTAAGGTCTTACTGCGAAGCACAGGGAACTGGGAACTGTATCCTACGATAAACCATAGTGGAAAAGAATATGAAAAGGTATATATATATATATATATATATATAAAATTGAATCTCTTTGTTGTGCAGCAGAAATTAACACCGTGTTGTAAATCAACAACACCTCAATAAGATAAATTTCAAAAAATTAATTTACAATATTAAAAGCGTAATTTTAAAGTTTGTTAATCCTATACCAAGTATTAATATTTCCAAGTATGACTGCTCCGCCCACCTTCTCATCTACTCAGGTCACAGTTGCATTTGTTAAACGTCATGTCAGGGAATGAGAAGCAGGGAAAGGACGCTGCCTGAGTGGACGGTGCAGTGAGCTGTGGGGAAAACGCTGAGCCCCCAACCCCTCTGCGCGTGTCTCTCTCGCTGTCTCCCCCCCGCAGCCACGCGGGCATGGGGGCCTTGATTCCCCCGGACACCGTCCACAGCCCCGTCAGCCAGAAAGGCAACAGCTTCCCACGGTTCCCTGCCAGCTCGACCTTGAGGAGCAGGACCGAGGGTGCTGAGCCCCCCCACCCGCCTTATAGCCATGGTGAAATACACATGACACAGAATTCACCTTCCCAAACTCAGTGCACAGCTCAGGCACAGTCCGCACATGCACGTCGCTGCCCCGCATCACCGCCGCCATCTCCAGACCGCCCGTCCTCCCACACTGACACTCTGTCCCCTTGACACACTCGCTCCCCATCCCCTCCCCCAGTCCCCACCAGCCTGCTGTCTCTCCCTGTGGATTTGGTGCCCCAGGGACCTCGTAGGAGTGGAATTCTTCGGGATTTGTCCCTTCCCACCTGGCTTCTTTCGTCCAGTACAGGGTCCTCCTGGCTCATCCGTATCGTAGCCTGTGTACGAATTCCAACTCCCAGTACTCAGCCGTGAAAAGGAACGGATCTGGTCCGTTGTAGTGACATGGATGACCCGAGAGCCAGTTACACAGATCGAAGTAAGAAAGAAACAAACAAGTATCGTGTGTTAACACACGCGTGTGGAATCTGGAAAACCAGTGCTGGTGATCCTGTTTGCAGGGGAGGAAAGGACTGGAGATGCAGACGCAGAGAAAGAAAGAAGGGAAGTCGCTCAGTCGCGTCCGACTCGGCGACCCCGTGGACGGCAGCCTACCACGCTCCTCCTCCGTGGGATTTTCCAGGCGAGAGTACTGGGGTAGATTGCCATTTCCTCCTCCAGGGGATCTTCCCAACCCAGGGATGGAACCTAGGTCTCCCACATTGCAGGCAGACGCTTTACCGTCTGAGCCACCAAGAGAGTAGGGCAAGCTGAGAAGGTGGCGTCGGCGTGTACACACGTCCACTGCCCGTGTGTGCCGAGCTGCTTCAGGCGTGTCCGACTGTTTATACCGAGCATCCCTTCTTAAAGCCCGTTTCATGTGCCTGAAAAGCAATGTGTCAAACGATCAGCACCTTGCCCCTTCCCCCCCAAATATCCCGTAGGACCCACAATCGCTGTAACAAGCCACCCGCCACCCTGCAGTTCCCTGACGCTCCCGAGGGGCACGCCTTCCAGCCCCACAACCACCCAGAGCGCCCAGATGTCCCGGATGACGCGGGCCCTTGGGGAGCCCAGGGCTCTTCGTTCCTCATCCACTCCCCAGGTCTCGAGCCCCTAACACCCTGTGATGGTTCCCCACCCCCACTGCATATTTCATCCTCAGAAACAAATTGAACGTGTGCAAGGCCCTGAGGACGGAACAGACCCCACCCTCCCCCTCTTCATAGGCTCAGCTGGCCACGCCTCACAGCTTCACCACTATCCTTAGCCATCACCCTCATCTCAAAGAGTTGGAGACAGACCCAGGGAGGGGAGACTGGGATGACCTTGAAGGCATGCCTCCTGGGTGCCGCGGGCAGTGTGTCTCCTGGCAGACCTCGGGGGAGTCATCATCCCAGTTGACAGCAGGGGAGACTGAGGCTCCTAGAGAGGCAGGGAATTTGCTCTGGGGCACATCACAAAGCTGTCTGGGGACAAAGCCAGCAAGGCCTCCTAATCCTAAGTCAGTACACCCTCCCCCTGCCTGTGTGAGAAAGGGCAAAGGCGCTCAGACCCCTACATCCCACACACACAGTGGCCGCAGGGCCCCTGTGAGCCGCTGAAGCCAGACGGCTTGTCCTGAGCCTGTGGGTCAGCGCCCGGTGCGGCCCGGTGCCGCCAGGCACTGCTGTGCCCCCCGGCTGGCCGCGTGGGCAGGGCGGCATGTTCCTTCCCTGGGCCAGGAGGTGATTAATGACCATGCGGCCAGGGTGAGCAGGTAGGGCCAGGTGCGGGCGCTGTAGCCCAGCTAGTTCCTCTGTTTGGCTCATTTCTCAGCAGCTGGCTTCGCCCCACTCGGGAAAACCAGCCGCCTCGCCCCAGCCTCCTGCCTGCCCGGCTCTGCAAACACCACCTTTGCCCTGGCCCTCCGCCTGGCTCTCCTGCTCCCAGTCCTGCCCTTCTGAGCCCCTGCCCCTGCCTGCTCCTGGGCCTGGCATTGAAGGCCTGGTGCCAACCCCAGCTCCGTCTGTCTCCCAACACAAGCCTGCTCCTCTGGTCAGACTCCCCCGCCCCGCTCCCGTCCCCGAAACGTGCCCCGGTGCGCCTGCCTCTGCCCGCTCGTCTGTGGTCCCCACCAGGGCTGCCGTCCTCACCCCACTTCTCCTCCTAGGCTGAGATGGCAGCTCAGGAGTTACCGGAACCTGATTATAACCCTGACTTTGCCGACGTAACAAGCTGTGAGACATCGGGCAAGTTCCCAAACCTCTCTGAGCTTCGGTTTCTCCATTCAGTTCAACGCATAGTTATTGAAATCCTGTGTCCACAGCAGTCCAGGAACTTGGCAGTGGGGGAAAAGTACTTTTCGCTGCCTATCCTTTTGCGGGCTTCCCTGGTGGCTCAGACAGTGAAGAATCTGCCCGCAATGCGGGAGACCCAGGCTCGATCCCTGAGTCAGGAATACCCGCTGGAGGAGGGCATGGCAACCCACTCTGGTATTCTTGCCCGGAGAACCTCATGGACAGGAGCCTGGTGGGTCACAGTCCATGGTGTTGCAGAGTTGCACACGACTGAGCCACTAACACACACACACACACACACACACACACACACGCACGCACACACACGCACACACGCGCACACACGCACGCACGCGCGCGCCCTTGTGTACCTTTTAATTGCTGTATTATATGCAAATGTTGGCTAATTAAAAATTTTAAGGGACTTCCGTGATGGTCCCATCACTAAAACTCTGTACTCCTGGTGAGGGGCCCTCCAATCTGATCCTGGTCGGGGAACTGGACCCCACAGGCCGCAAGAAGATGGCAGAGACCGTGTGCCGAAGTGAAGACCTGGCACAGCCGAATAAAACAGGTATTTCTTTAGAAAAAGGTGTTGAGAGATTTTTGGTAATCGCTTTTTGTAGCTGTTTTTGTGGAGACCAGCTCTTTTTGTTTGTTTGTAATGGTTTTAATTTTATTTTTCTGGCTGCATGCGGGCTTTCCCTAGTCGCAGGGAGCAGGGGCAGGTCTCTGGTTGCCGAGCACGGCTTCCCCTTGCCATGTCCCGATGCAGAGCAGAGGCTCTGTGTGCCCGGGCTTCGGTAGCTGTGTGCACGGGTTTAGTTGCCCCATGGCACGTGGGATCTTCCTAGGCCGGGGATCAAACCCGAGTGCCTTGTGTTGGCAGATGGATTCTTAACCACTGAGCCATCGGGGACATACCTCCCCCCCGACCCCACCCACCGGCCACAGCTCTTTATCGTGAAGTGTCTCGCCCAGCAGGAAAGTCGGAAGAACTGCTGGCAAGCACGGCCTCCGCTTGGGCTCAACAGTCATGGCCGTGTCCCCCCTTGGCCTTCCTCCAGGAGATGGATGGCAAGACGGGTCGATTTCTTGTCTCTGAACCACTTCGCGGTACGTCACGAGTCCTCCAGCTGAATCTCCTGGCTCTGGGTCATCTTCCCCCGAACCACAAGACCAGTATCCCGCTGCAGAATCGACGGCTCGGCTTTTGCTGTCCAGGCTGAGTTCCGATTTTCCCAGTTATTCCAGGAATGTCTTTCCGAGTTGGGTTTTATTTGTTTTGAGATCCAGGGACCTGTTGGAAAGTTTTCGGGATTGCATCTGGTTGCATTTCTCTGGCTTTTAAGGAAGCTTCTGGAGGTGGAATGTGCAGGGCTGGGTGAGTCACTAGATGTCAGTGTCGGGGTGGAGGGCAGGAGGAGTCAGGGGCTCTGGCTTGGGCGGCCCGCATGAGATTCCCGGGATGAGGAGCTCTGGAATGGGGACAGATGTCCACAGAGGAGTGTGTGGCAGGCAGGGGGACGTGCCGGGGTGATCTTCCGGGTCGCAGTGGGATACGGATTGGAGGCTGCCCTAATAAGGGATCACAAACTGGGAGCCTTGAAGCAACCGAGCTTTATCCTCTCGTGGTTCAGGAGACCAGAAATCTGAAGTCAAGGTGTCAGCACAGCTGAGCTCCCCCGCGGACTCCGGGAAGGATCCTTCTTGCATCTTCCAGCCTTTGGTGCTTTCCAGTGTCCCTTGCCTCACAGCTGCACCCCCTGGTCTCTGCCCCCTTCTGGCACTTGACCTTCTCCTCTGGGTGTTTTCACATGGTTCTCTTATAAGAGCACCAGTCACTGGACTTAGGGTCCACCCTATTCCAATGTGGCCCCATCTTAACGAATTACATCTGCAGAGACCCTGTTTCCAAGTGAGCTCACATCCCGAGATTCCGGGTGGACCTGAATCTTAGAGGGGACACGAGTCAACCCATTCCAGGGACCGTCACTGCCTAGTCAGGAGAGGGTGAGATGCCCCGGGGGATATAGATGGAGGGGCAGGCCCTGGGTGAAGCCCCACGCGATCCCGACGGTTAAGGGGGTCTCCATAGGGTGAGGATGGGAGGGAGAGTGGGCATGGGGTCAGCAGGGCTGAGCGCTCCAGGTACCGAGTAAGACCCTCACTGAGCTGGGGGCTCTGGGTTCCGGAAAGAGAGCGGTTTGAGGGGAAAACCCAGGCGGCCCGGGATTTTGTGTTTAACTTTCAATACTGGCCTTGGAGCCTTCTTTGAGGCCAGCGGGGGAAGTGCCTCTGTTTATGCATTGCTCTCTTGCCTGGAAAACCCCGTGGATGGAGAAGTCTGGTAGGCTAGAGTCCACAGGGTCACAAAGAGTCGGACACCAACGGGCGACTTCACTTTCTTTCTTTCTCTGATGCTTTCAGTTCTCCCCGTAGGACAGGAAGCCCCTCCGCATGAGGGACCCTCGCCCGTGACGAGCCCAGCCCCCAGGACCCTGCTGTCCGAGGTCCTCAGTGCCGGAGAAGGGGCTCCCGGCCGCTCTTCACCCCAGTGATCATCACCTTCCCGCTCCATCCCCAGGACGGGGGCGCATGGAGCCCCCAGGAAGGAGACCTGCCCTGCCCCTGCCCCTGCCCCTGATTGAGGGAGGAAGGAGGAAGACGGCTTAGGAACAACCACAGTCACACAGGGGCGGGGACCCCTGCGGGCAGGAGGCGGCCAGCGACCTGCATGGGGGGCTCTGCCCCTTGTCCACCGCGTTCCTTTGGGGAGTGTGGTCTCTGCTTCTGCTCAGCAAGCCTCCAGGCCCCCGAGGGCTCCCTTTGACTCGGCCATAGGAGTCTGAAGGTCCCAGGCTGGGCCTCCAGGGCGTCCAGCCTCCATTCTCTGCGCTCCTGGCCCCATGTCCTTTAGCGTCATCTCCAAGCACCCCCCCACACACCCTTGCCCAGAAGCGCAAGAGACCCGATTTCCATCGACAACCTCAGACCCCTTCCCCTGAGCCGGCCCCTGACTCCTGCGGGGAGGGGCGGATTCTGGAGAACCCTCGTGGGATTGCCCTCCACCTCTTAGACCGCAGACACGCAAGCACAGAGAGGTAGAGGCCTCTACCCACAGTCACACAGCAAGCGAGGAAGCCAGGATCCAGATCCAGACCCCCGTGCTCTGGCCCAGAGACCCGGCGCCTCACAGAGCCCGAAGCTTGGGCTTACTGTCGTCACTTGCCACCATCGCGTGGGCTGGAGTGTCACAGGCTGACAGCCGATCTCGAGGACAGTGGAAGCCGGCTTGTCCTGGCCTGTGCACCCACTCCAGGCTCCCTGGCCGTCGTCTCGGGTCTGGGCTCGCTGGGGCCTGTGCCCTGGGCTCCGTGTGCCTGAGCAAGGACAGGCCAGGGGCCGGGGCACTGGGGGGTCTGAAGGCCAGGCGCTTCCAGACCTCCGTGTGGCTGCCAGGGTCCTCGTATTGGCCCAGCAGTTGTCCTCTGGGCCCTGCCCCTGCCGTCAACCTGCCCTTTCTTCTCTACTTCCAGCC
The DNA here is from genome assembly GCA_006410655.1 of Kobus ellipsiprymnus. Classification (NCBI taxonomy): domain Eukaryota; kingdom Metazoa; phylum Chordata; class Mammalia; order Artiodactyla; family Bovidae; genus Kobus; species Kobus ellipsiprymnus. The sequence continues at coordinate 530,107 of SJYR01001064.1, forward strand.
CCAGGTGGGCTTAGCTCAGCCCAGAGTCCGGAGGAGTCACCCCCCAGCTCAGCCTGGCTGGCCGCCCGCAGCGGTGAGGTTTGCTGGTCTGGTTGAGTTATTTTTTTGTTTTTATTAGGGGTCCTCATCCTTGTTCTCATGAGATACCGCAGCCTGTCATCTCCAGGCAGGTTGCTGCTTGGCCAGTAGGCGGGAGCCCGAGGCTCTGTTCCCACACCCCCCTGAGCCCCGGGGCACAGCTGTGGGGGGAGGAGCCTGCAGGCGTGAGGACTCAGCCTGGCTTGGGGTCCCCTCACTGTCGGGGGGC
>SJYR01001064.1:537769-552502 GCA_006410655.1 Kobus ellipsiprymnus
GTGCAGCGGTGGAGTCAGGCAGGGCTGGGTGAGGAGGGCAGGAGGGGCCAGGGCCCGGTGGGTTTGAGCAGGCGGTCCAGGCTCCACTCACAGGAAGCCAGTCTGTTTCGTGCCTGGGAGATGCTTTTCTTTCCACACTGGATCCGACTCATCCTGCTACTGTGACCTACACTTGCATGCCCGCCGGAGAGGTGGCCTGTAATAAGCATCAGATGTGAAGATCGGTGCGGCACAAGGAAACCACAGGTGCCTCCCCTAGTCTTGTGCAGTCCTTTGAGACCCCATGGACTGTAACCCACCAGGCGCCTCTGTGCACGGAATTCTCCAAGAATGCTGGAGTGTGTTGCCATTCCCTTCTCCAGGGGATCTTCCCTACCAGGGATTGAACCCATGTCCCCCACATCGCAGGCAGATTCTTTACCATCTGAGCCACCAGCGAAGCCCTGCTGCTGCTGCCAAGTCGCTTCAGTCGTGTCCGACTCTGTGCGACCCCACAGAGGGCAGCCCACCGGGCTCCGTCGTCCCTGGGACTCTCCAGGCAAGAACACTGGAGTGGGTTGCCATTGCCTTCTCCAGTGCATGAAAGTGAAAAGTGAAAGGGAAGTCGCTCAGTCGTGTCTGACTCGTAGTGACCGCATGGACTGCAGCCTACCAGACTCCTCCGTCCATGGGATTTAAACACACACAATTAGACAAAACTGAAAGCCAGGATAAACACAGCTGCCTTCGGCCACAAAGAAAGGCAAATGGTCACTGACACCTTACATCTCCACCAATGAGGTATGAAGAAATGACTCTAGGTATTCTTCAGGTGTGGTAGTAAGGATATAATTAAAAAGTGGATATAATTTAAAAGTGAGAATCTCGGGTATTTCCAGATTCTGGGTTTTATTTTCTTTTTGTGGCTGTGTGGCTTGGGGGATTTTATTTCCTTCTCCAGAGACCAAATTAAGGCCCTCAGCAGGACGTTCCTAACCACAGGACTGCCAGGGAATTTCCTCCATATATATATTTCTTTAAATTTTGTTGTCTTTATTCGGAGAGGGAGGGGAGAGAATAACATTACATGATATTTGTTGTCACTTGCCATTCAGTCGCTCAGTCCTGTCCAACTCTTTGTGACCCCATGGACTGCAGCACACCAGGCTTCCCTGTCCTTCACCATCTCCCAGAGTCTGCTCAAACTCACATCCGTTGAGTCAGTGATGCCATCCAACCGTCCCATCCTCTGTCGTCCCCTTCTCCTCCTACCCTCACTCTTTCCCAGCATCAGGGGCTTTTCAATGAGTCAGCTTGTCGCATCAGGTGCCCAAAGTACTGGAGCTTCAGCATCAGTCCTCCCAGTGAATATCCAGGGTTGATTTTCTTTAGGATGGACTGGTTTGATCTCCTTGCAGTCCAAGGGACTTGCAAGAGTCCGCTCCAACACCACAGCTCAAAGACATCTATTCTTCAGCACTCAGCCTTCTTTATGTTCCAACTCTCACATCCGTACATGACTACTGGGGAAACCATAGCTTTGGTTTCGGTTCTCAGCAAAGTAACGTCTCTGTTTTTTAATATGCTGTCTATGTTTGTCAGAGCTTTTCTTCCAAGGAGCAAGCATCTTTTAATTTCATGGCTGCAGTCACCATCTGCAGTGATTTAGGAGTTCAAGAAAATAGTCTGTCACTGTTTCCATTGTTTCCCCATCTATTCGCCAAGAAATGATGGGACTAGAAGCCATGATGGATGCTGTGTCTTGGTGTTTTGAATGTTGAACTTTAAGCCAGCTTTTTCATTCTCCTATTTCACCTTCATCAGGAGGCTCTTTAGTCCCTTTCGCTTTTGCTATAAGGGTCATATCATCTGAATATCCAAGGTTATTGATATTTCTCCCAGCAATATTAATTCCAGCTTGTAATTCATCCAGTCCAGCATTTCACATGATGTACTCTGCATATAAGTTAAATAAGCAGGCTGACAATATACAGCCTTGACATAGTCCTTTCCCGATTTGGAACCACGCCATTGTTCCATGTCTGGTTCTGACTGTTGCTTCTTGAACTGCACAGAGGTGTCTCAGAAGGCAAGTAAGGTGGTCTGGTATTCCCATCTTTTGAACAAATTTCCACAGTTTGTTGTGATCCACACAGCATAGCTTTAGCATAGTCAGTGAAGCAGAAGTAGATGCTTTTTCTGGAATTCTCTTGCTTTTTCAATGATCCAATGGATGTTGGCAGTTTGACCTCTGGTTCTTCTGCCTTTTCTAAATCCAGCTTGAACATGTGGAAGTTCTCGTTCACGTACTGTTGAAGCCTAACTTGAGGGATACATGACATTATTAGTTGCTAAATTCAGATTCATTTTTAAAACAAGATTGTCAATGGGGTAAAAGGTGTGTTGTGATCCTTGAGTCGGCCTTGGCCATTCCAGCTTAGACTGGCCCACGGTCAGAGCTTGAAAATGGAAATGAGACAAGCAGGAAGCTAACCTGCAGGTGGGCGAGGACCAGTGGATGTGGGTCACAGATGGCCAAGGACGCAGCTAAGGCCAGTTGTCACGGGCAGAACTGTGTCCCTCCCCAAATCAGGGCCGGAGCCCTGACCCCCCGCGCCCCAGATGTGACTGAGTCTGGAGATGGGGACTGTCAAGAGTTGATTAAGGTAAAATGTGGTCACCGGGGTGGGTCCTAATCCCACACGACTGGTGTCCTTATAAGAAGAGAAGGTTAGGGCACGATGCACACACAGAGGGATGAGACAGCCGTCTACACACCAAGGAGAGAGGCCTCAGGAGGGACCAGCCCTGCTCACACCAGCTCAGGTTCCAGCCTCCGGGACTGGAGGCAGTGAATGTCTGCTGTTGAAGCCTCCTGAGGCTGTGGAATGTTGTTACAGCAGCCCTAGCAAACTAATATACACCCAATCTCAAGCAAAACGTTTTTCGGCTTCCCTCCTTTTTTTGCATGAAATGCCAAGCCTTTGGTTCCTACTTAACTTGGTGAAGATGGACACCAGACTCTCCAAGGCAAAGGTCCAAAATGCACAGAAGTGCTCTTAGCTTGACACGTGGATGCGTCAGTCGGTCGACGCTGATTGCACGTCTGTCCACCTCTTTCTGGCTTCTCCCCCATGGAAGCTTATTGACCTTCCCATGTAACGTTAGGGGTCGGGGGAGCAGAAGGGCAGAGAGGAGCTCTTGGCCACAGGGCAATCTCAACGGTGCATCTCAGTAGAGGGAATCCAACCGATGTGAGCTCTTCTCAAGAGCCATTCCTGGCCACAGCACATGCCATTTTCAAACCAGATGCAGTTTTTCACTTGCTCACCTGTTTCTCTGCCTGGACACTCAGCCTGCCGACCTGATTTATTGATGTATTTCCAGCGCCTGGCCCGGTGCCCGGCGTAAAGTGGCTCAATGTGATCACGTCTATTGAATAAATGAATGGAATGGGTAAAAATGGCAACGTCTCACAGCTGCCATATCATCCGTCAAAGTTAGAGTGATTTTAAGGAGGTGTCAGGGAGAAAGAAAAAGCTTTCCCAACTGCGATGAGATCATTCACTCATTCAAGGAAAGAACTCAGACAACACACCCGTTTCTTGGTCTGCCTCCTGGGACCGTGGGGGCGGGTGCCGGTTGGCACAGCCTCTTGGCGTTATCCTCGTTCCTAAGTCAGCACTCACGGAGTCCAAATTCCCAACAGATACTCATCTTTGAGACTTGGGAACAAGGTATCAGAATTCCTCAAACCCTAATTACCCTGTATTTCTCCAAACACTGTAGTTATACGATTTCAATAATGATGGACCGTAATAAGCAGGTTCAGCGGTTTTCTGTAAAAAAATAAAATCATATACTTGTAGCTTTTGATTATCATAAACTAATAGATTTTGATGATATTGCATATTTTAATAGTATGTGGTAAGGATCACTATCTGATGTAGACACTGGGTAACAGAAAACATGAAAAGAAGGGGCTATTAGCAAATGACAAATGCCAATTAAAAATCATTGTAACATGGATGGACCTAGAGATTGTCATGCTAAGTGAAGCTAAGTCAGGGCAAGACAGATACCATATGATACCACTTATATGTGGAATCCAAGAAAACATGATACAGAGGAACTTATTTACAAAACAGGAAGAGACTCACAGACCAAGAAAATAGACTTTACGGTTACTAAAGGGGAAAGATGAGATGGATAAATTAGGAGTTTGAGATCAATGTATACACACTACTATATGTAAAATAGATAAACAACAAGGACCTACGTATACCACAGGGAACTATACTCGGTATCTTATAATAACCTATAGTGGAAAAGTATATCACTTGGTTGTATACCAGAAACTAATACTACTTTGTAAATCAACTATTCTTCTACTTAAAAAATAAATTATCAAAAAATTTAAAGATAATTCCACAAATATATGATACTTAAAAGATTAATTGCTCTGTCTGACAGTCTTGAGCCTTTGTTTCATGACAAATATTCCAGTCGTAATAAAACTTCTTTCACTTGATGTTAGTCAGATAGTAAGGAGTCCAAAGCATTATCCAGGTTGAGCAAGAGAAGAGTACCAGTTGCTTTTTTAATTATGATAGGATATATAGAACATAAAAGTTACCAGCTTAACCCTCTCTATGTATATAACTCAGTGGCATAAATTATGTTCACATTGTTGTACAACCATCCCCACTACCCATCTTCAGAACATTTTCATCTTCCTGGACTGGAAACCTGTTCCCATTAAACACTTGCTCCCCATTCCCATATCCCTGTTCTGGGTCCCAACTACTCTACTTTGTGTCTTTATGGATTTAACTCATCTAAAAGATGCTTGTTCCTTGGAAGGAAAGCTATGACCAACCTAGACAGCATATTAAAAAGCAGAGACATTACTTTGCCAACAAAGGTCCGTCTAGTCAAAGTTATGGTTTTCCCAGTATTCATGTATGGATGTGAGAGTTGGACCATAAAGGAGTCTGAATGCTAAAGAATTGATGCTTTTGAACTGTGGTGTTGGAGAAGATTCTTGAGAGTCCTGTGGACTACAAGGAGATCAAACCAGTCCATCCTAAAGAAAATCAACCCTGGATATTATTGGAAGGACTGATGCTAAAGCTAAAGCTCCAATACTTTGGCCACCTGATGCAAAGAGCTGACTCCTTGGAAAAGCCCCTGATGCTGGGAAAGATTGAAGGCAGCAGGAGAAGGGGACGACAGAGGATGAGATGGTTGGATGGCATCACTGACTCAATGGACGTGAGTCTGAGCGAGCTCCGGGAGCTGGTGATAGACAGGGAGGCCTGGCGTGCTGCAGTCCATGGGGTTGAAAGGAGTCAGACACGACTGAGTGACTGAGTGACGACTGACTGAGGAGCCTCCTGTGTGGGGGCTTTTTCCTCTTGTACAGGCATATTCCACTTAGCATCATATCCTCGAAGTTCGTTCACAAGGCCACTTTCCCCTAGCTCTTTCTCTCTCGCAGTTGCTTTCTAAGCTCATGGTGTTGTGGTCAGAAAAGATGCTTGATATGATTTCAGTTTTCTTAAATTCTCCAAGGCTTGCTTTGTGGCCTCCATTGCGATCTGTCCTGGAGAATATCCCATGTGCACTTGAGAAGAATGTGCATTCTGCTGTTTGGGGATAGGACACTGTAGATATCACTTAAGTCCATCTGGCCTGATATGTCATTTAAGTCATCCGGCCTTATTCATTTTCTGTCTGGATGTTCATTGATGTAAGTGGGATGTTAAAGTACCCCACTATTATTGTGTTACTGTTGATTGCTCCTTTTATATCTGTTAACATTTGCCTTATATACTTAGGTGCTCCTGTGTTGAGTATATAGATATATTTATAATTATTCTATCTTTTTCTTGGATTGATCCCTTGATTATTATGTAGTGTCCTTCTCTGTCTTTTGTAACAGCCTTTATTTTAAAGCCTATTTTGTATGATATGAGTATTGCTACTCCAGCATTCTTTCAATTTCAATTGTCAATGGAATACCTGTTTCCATTTCCATGAGGTCACTTTTTTAGTGGCTAAATTGCATCTGCTTCACAAAACCATAGCTTACAGTGAATATTCAAACAGTGAGACGTGGCACAAGGTATTATGGGGTGGGACTCAAATCACACGACACTGAGATCCCTGGGAAAGTTTAACAGCCTCGCACAGAATCCCACATTAAAATCACCAGTTTAAGGACTTGTTCGTTCATTGCTTAGAACACCACTCACAGCATGTGTGTGAAGTATCCTGTGTTCATAAACTCAATCATATTTACTTTATTCATGAGAATGACTCACCCTGGCAGAGACAGGGCCCTGGGCAGGCGCTTATAATGTGCCACAGCCATAAGCCAGACTGGCTCCGTGGTGGCTGCTTCTGGCCCCTGTGCTTCTGACCTGCTTCCCGAATGTCACCCTTATCCTTCAGCTCCACATGAGAGCGCTTCCTGCCCTTGCTTTTTTTTTTTTCCTGTGAAAAACAGGGTCCAACTACCATGCAATTTATTTCTGCATAGCAAACCTGAGAAATATGAAAGCACCATGGGAAAAAAGCTGCTGTATTAATTTATGGTAGCAATTCTGGAGATAAACTACGGCACTAGAGTAATAGCTTTTATGACTCTGCAGTAAAAGTTAACAGAGCCAACAACGGTTTTTTGTTTAATTCTCTTCCAACTCTACAGACATAATTCTGCCTTCACCTGCATCAGGCTTTCCTGTGGTTTTCACAGGGGACACGCCTCCTCTTCTAAGAATCCCTGTACCTGCCAGGATGCACGGCCAGTGAAAGAAGAAGGATCCAGTAAACGGTCCAGTGGGAGTGGACTGGACTGAAGTAGGCATCAGGCTGGGTGTGCTCAGTGAGGTGATTTTCACCCCTTTCCTGCTTGACCACGGCAGCTGCCTGCTGTGAAGTCACTCTGATTTTCTCATGGCAAGCCTGCAGTTACCCCAGGCTTTCACCATGCCCATAATGATGTTCTCTGTGGCCGTGAAAGGCAGCTTCTGCAGAACGCGCCGCTTGGTTTCTTTGGGGTATCCCACCAATCCTTCAGAAATGTTCTGCAATGTATTTCACACAGTATCTGCAGTGAGAAGAGCTTCCCTATAGCTCAGTTGGTAAAGAATCCACTTGCAACGCAAGAAACCCCGGTTGGATTCCTGGGTTGGGATGATCCCCTGGAGAAGGGGCAGGCAACCCACTCCAGTATTCTTGGGCTTCTCTTGTGGCTCAGCTGGTAAAGAATCTGCCTGCAATGCGGGAGACCTGGGTTCGATCCCTGAGTTGGGAAGATCCCCTGGAGAAGAGACTGGCTACTCACTCCAGTACTCTTGCCTGGAGAATCCCAAGGACAGAGGAGCTCCATGGGGTCACAAAGAGTCGGACACGACTGAGCAACTTTCACTTTCTGCAGTGAGAAACGCCTCAGCCAAACAGATTCGTCAGTTGGCACCGTCATCGGGCGTGCGTTCAAACTACTGCACAGATGCTGTCTGCACGAGGGTCATCAGGAGACGGCCAGGCTGCGGCTCTGCTCTGAGCGCGCAGGGTTCTGCTGGTGGGTGTTGCACTTGAGCCGATCTGCTGTTTTTCAAAGGGTTCCTCCAACTCCTTGAGGTTTGCCAGGAGTCGTACGTCAGTACAAATCCTGTGCACCGATGCCCCCAAGCGAGTCAGCACAGAGAGCACCTCAACACCTACTTTTCGTGTACAGGTTTGCCCCGTGACGATGAAAGCCCCCCTGAATCCTGCCTCTTCTGTCACCGTGCTGTCAAGCTGCTCTCCTCTGATCATCTCACTCGGAGAGCTGCGGGGAGCTGGCCTGGGTGCCGGCCTGGGTGCCAGTGGCACCCTTCACACCTCGGAAGCACAGCTCATCCCGGACATGCTTCAGGTTCTGGAGATCCATGCCCAGACCCTAAATCCAGAGACAGCAACATTTCCCAACTGTGGTCAGCTGAGCAGGCTGGAAATGTGTGAAACCTAAGGAGGGAAGCTCGGCTCGTTCCCTGCCAAAGTCGGCAAGCTGAGAGATCGTCACCCTGGCAAGCTTTGGCAAAAGCAGGTCAAATGCATTTCTAAGAACAGTCAGGTCTGTATTGTTTCCCACATAGCAGGGGTTGGCGCCAGGATGGATAATGCCAGCGGCTTTGGGGCAGCAGTGGGCAAACGTGTGCACGTGGACCATCACAGCACGTGGTAACTGCTTCTCCTCCTCAGCTGCCATCTTGAAGTCGGGGTTGTCCAGGTTAGATTTCACCTCCTGGATTTGTTCATCTGTGTTAGGCAAACCCAGTGTCTGCTCAGCCTCCGCCGGCCACAACCAGGGCTGCTGCCAGGTCTGAAGTTTGTACCTGTTACTAAACACGAAGCACGTCTCCGGGCTGGAATAACAGGAGGCAAGCAGCGAGCAGTAGCTGCCATGCCTGCAGGCCGCCTCCTGCCAGCCACGGTCGCCCCTCCGCCGCCATCCCAACTCTGCACCCAGCTGCAACTGCCTGCCCTTGCTTTTGACCTGATCAGTGAATTCCTTCCAAACAGTAACCTCTTCATGTCGACTATTTGATTCTCCAAAGAGAATGCTTTTCCCTTGGTCTCCATGTATCAACTGGTTTTTCACACTATTTGGCATTGGCTAAAATGTAACTTTCCTGAGAAATTGTGGGAAGGAATTCCTGCCTGGAAACCCAATGGGCCGGTGTCTCCCCCTGTGGCCTCAAGAAGCTGCCACAGCTTCCGGTCATATGTTCTGAAGGTCAGGGAGCAGACAGGAAGAAGAACCACGAGACTTTCTCCCCAGACTGTTCTCCTGAGAGGGAGAAGAGAAGTGAAAGTTGCTCAGTCGTGTCCGACTCTTTGCGACCCCATGGACTGTGGCCCGCCAGGCTCCTGTGTCCATGGGATTCTCCAGGCAAGAATACTGGAGTGTGCAGCCATGCCCTTCTCCAGGGGATCTTCCCAACCCAGGGACTGAACCCAGGTCTCCTGCATTGCAGGCAGATTCTTTACCGTCTGAACCACTCGGAAAGCCTGATGACAGAGAGGGAACCCCCACAAATGCCTACACTGTCTCTTACGTGGTGTTGAAGAGATTAGGGTCCAGTCACTCTCTTAGCCTTTCAGGGGCAAAGGGCAATGAGATGTCAGAAGACTCAGCTGAATCCTGACTCTCTCCAGGGTGGATGGGCATGGTGCAGATGAAAGGGACCACCTCGGGTGATAATTTGATGTTGTTGTTGAGTCTTTCAGTTGTTTTCAACTTTTTGCGACCCCATGGACTACAGCATGCCAGGCTTCCCTGACCTTCACTCTCTCCCTCAGTTTGTTCAGACTCATGTCCATTAAGTTGCTGGTGCCATCCAAACATCTCATCCTCTGTCGTGCCCTTCTCCTACCGCCTTCAATCTTTCCCAGCATCAGGGCCTTTTTCAATAAGTCAGTTCTTCGCATCAGGTGGCCAAAGTATTGGAGCTTCATCTTCAGCATCAGTCCCTCCAATGAATATTCAGGACTGATTTCCTTTAGGATGGACTGGTTGGATCTCCTTGCAGTCCAAGGGACTCTCAAGAGTCTTCTCCAACACCACAGTTCAAAAGCATCAATTCTCCAGCATTCAGCCTCCTTTATGGTCCAGCTCTCACATCCATACATGACCACTGGGAAAACCATAGCGTTGACTAGATGGACCTTTGTTGGCAGAGTGATGCCTCTGCTTTTTAATATGCTGAGGTTTGTCATAGCTTTTCTTCCAGGAAGCAAGAGACTTCTAATTTCATGGCTGCAGTCACCATCTACAGTCACTTTGGAGCCCAAGAAAATAAAGTCTGTCACTGTTTCCATTTTCTCCTCATCTATTTGCTGTGAATAATAGCGATCGCCCTATCTAACTTGCATAACCCTCAAAGCCACCCCATGAGGTGGTTCTATCATCTTCACTTTAGGGATGAGGAAATCGAGGCCCAGAGAGGTCAAGCAATTTGTCTAAGAATGCACAGCCATGGCACAAAAAAGCAGAGCTAGTCCACCGGGCTCCAGAGCCTACATTTGTAACTACTGTGCAAAAGTGCCTTTCAAAGAGCAGCCTGATGAACTGGCCTGGGCAGGGAGCCAGTGGGACCGCCAGGACAGCCACCTCTCATCTCCATCCATGAGTCTCACAATGTCCCACTGTGATTATTCCTGTCTGCAGATGAAGAGACTGAGGCTTAGCATGGGTATGGACCTCACGCAAGGTTAAGGTAGAGGTCAGTGCTAGGGTCCCAGCTGAGCCCTCGGAGAGTCTGACCTACCTGCCTGTACCATTCTTCCTCCAACTGCTGGGTGTTTTTATTGGATCGGCTCTATCTGAATCACATAATGAAGTTGTCAAGAGAAGCAAGTTGCAAGGAGTTTATGACTTGCTTTTAAAATATAATGACACAGATGCAAGAAACAAGTCTTCATGCTTGTGTGGGAGCCCCGAGATCCTCGAGGAGCTAGTGCCTCCCTGTGAGTGGCACTCCTGGGGCAATGCCAGGGAGAGGCTCACAGACCCTCCACGGGCACCAGACTTGGTGCCTTGCTGGCCCTGCGCTGGTCTAGGGATTTTGTTCCCAGTTTGGGGGCCTGGGGACTCTTTCTGATGTAACGTCACAATAACTGGCTTCAGAGTCAGTTTGGGGTTAGCCCCAACTTCTACTGAGTCATGAGCTGCGGGCATGGGGCGGGTAATCTGGTGCCTCCACGTCCCAGCGTCCATCTCCATGAAGGGAAGGAGGATACACTGGGGAGGATTCAGTGAGGTTCTATGAGTAAGGGGTTCCCTGAAAATCCTCTGTACAGGGGATTTTCTCCTTCAGGCTCTTGGGGATGAACGTGCACTGACCAAGCTCCCGACAGGCTCAGCCGTGGACCAGAACTGCAGCTAACTGGTTGACTGTGGGAAACAGAGTTGCCATGGAAACGGCAACATGCCGGTCCCTGATCTTCCCTGCCTGGTGGCCACTGGGACCTCAGTTTCCCCCTGTGTGTAGTGGGAAGGCTACAGGAGCAGCCACGTGAGAAATGACTTTCAGAGCTAAATAGACAAAAACAGTCTTCTTTCTTTTTCTTTCTTTTTGCTTGCCAGCTGTCCCCCATCCCCGATTCCCACCCCATTGGCAGGGATACGTGGGAAAGCCAAAGAGGGTTGGTTCTAATGGTTAAAGTCACGGAGCTAGTGAAGCCCAGGACCCCCGCCTCCTCTGCAGGGGACAGGATCACTGGGACAGCACGGAGACCCACTGGTGAAATGCTTAGTCCTTGGCGGTCCCTTCAAGAGACCATTCCCTCTCGCAAGCATAGTGGCTAGATCAGCGGCTCAGCCCCCAGTTCACTCGAAGTTCCAGTCCCAGCTCTTCTCAAATTAGCTGGGTGCTGCTGGGCAAATGCTTTTTGCATCTCTGAGCTTCAGCTCCTTCCTCTTCAACGGAGAGCCACAGCCTCCACCACCTGCCCTCAGCTCGGACCTATGCTCCCCTACCCTTCCAACAGTATCGTCTACTACCATTCAGCGGGGCTTCCCTAGTAGTTCAGATGGTAAAGCATCTGCCTGCAATGCAGGAGCCCCAGGTTCAATCCCTGGGCCAGGAACATCCCTTAGAGAAGGAAATGGCAACCCACTCCAGATTCTTGCCTGCAGAATTCCATGGAGAGAGGAGCCTGGTGGGCTACAGCCCGTGGGGTCGCAAAGAGTCGGACACGACTGAGCAACTAACACACACACACACACACGATTCATTAGGTGGCTTTGCACATTCTAATAGACTTGGGATGCACTCAGATCTCTGTGACTGTGGCCAGGCCACACACTCATCTCACAGGAACCCTCCTCCCGAGCCCCTTACATTTCTAGACAGGGGAGGTGGACCAGGCCACGCTCAAAGCGGACATCTTAATTGTCTGGAGAGTCAAGCTGGCAGGCACATTTGTGAAAACACAACTCTGGCCGCAGTAAAAAAAAAAAAAAAAAAAGGTCTCCACACCTGTACCCCCAATATTTTATTGACTTTTAATAGAAAAATTGGAGAAAAAACATTTTCCATGTTCTTTGTTTTCCTGACTGAGCCACTGAAATATTTTTCAGGTAGATACTTCTGGGAAAGAGTTTAGTTGAGTGATATGAATTACTACATTGAAATGTCATCTGAGCTTCCTGAAAGCAATTTTCCATGGTTTGTTCTTGCCTAGGTTTTACTAAAGTAACATTGGTGGGGGGTTTTCCACTAATGATAAAAAAGGATGTACATTCATGAAAAAGTATCTGGATAGCACAAAGAAGAAAGTGCAAACTACCCACTGCTGCCGCTGCTGCTAAGTCGCTTTTGTAGCGTCCGAATCTGTGCGACCCCATAGACAGCAGCCCACCAGGCCCCCCACCCCGTCCCTGGGATTCTCCAGGCAAGAGTACTGGAGTCAGACAACCGCTGCCAACAGGCTGACGTTAACTCTTTCCAGGAGTATCTATGTACGGGCATATATAGAGAAACATAAGAGAACTGGATACAGTAACAGTGTTTTCATATATGGACATATTTCCTTTTATACACTCCAGACTAAAATTGAATTTTAGTTTTCCAAAATATTTCATCTCATGTAAAACTCATTTTACTAAAATTTTATCAGTTTAATACTATTTTGAATTTTTCAGAGACAAGATAACAAATTTTACATAATACATACTTTATCTAAACACAGTTGTTTTTTTTTTTTAAATATGGGCTCACAGTGTATATTCTTGTGCGTAACTTGTTATCTTTTTTAAAGCTTTTTCCCATTTAAAAAATTAGGGCATAAATAACATATTAATGTACGGTTCTGGGGACTTCCCTGGTGGACCACTAAGACCAGATGCAGCCAAATAAATAAATAATAAAGTAAAAATGAAATATCTAGAAAATGTACAGTTGTGTGAGAGTTGATCAGCACGCGTAGTCATGTAATCTCCATTACAATCAGGATAAGGAATTTTGCCTGTCATTTGGTGGTCATCTAAAATATACCATCAAGCTTTCTGTCATTTGCAGGGCAATGATTTAACCAGTCTTTTTTTTTTTTTTGCTGGTCATTGGAGGTTGTTTACAATTTTCCTCTTACTGATTTGGCAATCTGAAGGAATGAAATGAATGAATGAAAGCGAGTGAAATCTGGGATTCTCATTTTCCTGCCGCTCCACCAAATGGTCTGGGCTTCTCCCTTCTCTGCTTGGAAAACTGCACATCCTGAGACCCAGCCCAGATGTTTCCCTCTGTGAAGCCCTCATGATGCCAGATGGAGAGTTGGTTCCCCCTCTTCTGTGTTCCCAGTACACTCAGTCACACACTCTATAGGACTGGCATTGTGATAGTCGGTTTCTCTTCCCCGCTCCAAGCTGTGAGCTGGGCGAACGTTGAAGTTTTGTCAGTCTCCTGTTCCCCACATCTAAGCTGTGCCTGGTTCACAGTGCTCTGTAAATGTTCACGAGATGAGTGAACATTTCACCCTGTGGACAATTTCACTATTGTGCTGATTTCTTAGGATGCAGGTACTTTCTGAGCATGGCTGCAATATGAATTCAGCTGGTAACTCGGGGAGAGCTGGATCCTTACCTCTGCTCCAGATCCAAGATCAGGGGTGCAAACTCATATTTATATGGAGTCATTCAAATATTTATTGAATGAACAAATATATAAATGAAAGATGTGGTCCTGGACCTCTTAGCACCTGTTCTTGGTAAGCTCACAACCAGAACTCAAGGAAACCACCTTGGAAGACTTCACAGTTCCCCTCTCCTGCTCCCTCCCCCGCATGGAGCCTTTTCTTAACGGGGTATCCTGGTGGCTTGGACTTAGCCAAGCAGTGGTCAGCATCGCTTGGCAACAATGCCCAGACACTTCAGCTTGTCATCCAGGAGACAGACCTTGAGTGGCGAGCGCCTGCTTTAATTTATTTAAAGTACACTTACTAATATCTGTATCTGCAAAGTCTAGCACAGGACTTGGTGCATAGAAGGCATTTTTAAACGTTTGAGCAAGGATGACATATGGATATGAAAAGAATAACAATGTTTGAGAAAGAAGGAATGCCCGTCATTCCCTGAGTACTTCCCGAGTCAGGTTCCTGACTAGGTGGCTCCCTACAAATTCCGTTTCTTAGAACAGCCGTGGGGTGGGTCTGTATCATTCATTCCCCCATCTTGCAGGTGGGCTCCCGCGTTGCTCAGGCCCACACTGCGGGGAGAAGCGTCTGCTGGAAGTTGAAGCTGGAGGGTCTGGCTCCAAAGTTTGCCTTCTCGGAGCAGCGACCAGGAGCGTCCACATCACGCTGCCACCTCTGTCTCCCCGGGTGCTGCAGGTGAAGCTCCGTAAGGGGTCTTGCGCTGAGACCGCGTCCTTCCGAGTCGTGCAAGGATGGGTTCCTGGGCGGCTCCGGAGGCCTGTCCGCAGGCTGCGAGCCGGTGACTTGCAGCGGGGCGCGCTCTACCATCAGCTGCGTATGCAGCGGTGACCTTCGGGAAGTGTCCGGCTCAGAACTGACGCCAGTGGACGCTCGATGACGACCTTTGGTGAACCCCCGCGGCTGTCAGGGGAGATCTGGAGACAGCCCCAGGCGGAAGATCCTGCCCGGGACGCGGCACAGACCCGGGACCCGGGAGCCCAGAGCCTCGGCTCGGCAACAGCGCACCCACTTGGGCGGGGCTCGGGGCGGGGCTCGACAGCGGCCCACCCA
>SJYR01001064.1:559413-601458 GCA_006410655.1 Kobus ellipsiprymnus
AGGCTTTACGTTACTCTCTAAACAGTTTGCTGCATCCCACAAATTTGAATAAGTCAAATTTTCATTATCTTTTATGTAAAAGTATTTTCTTATTTTCATTGTGTTTTTAAAAATTATTATCCATGAAGTTCTTAAAGAAGTATGTCATTTAACTTCCCAGTGTTTGGGGAGGTTTTTCTAGTGACCCTTTTTTAATTTCTGGCTTAATTCCATGAAGAGCCCCGTCATCGTCTTTTTGGGCTACTGTTTTAAATACTGTGGACTAGCTGGTGAACAACAGAAAGTTGTTTCTTGTAGTCCTGGAGGCCGGGGAGTCCCAAGATCAAGGTGCCAGCAGGCGCCACGTCTGCTGAAGCCTGTTTCCTGGTTCCTAGACTGCCCACTTCTCCCTGTCCTCAGCACGGCAGCCCGTTCCCTCCTGCCCTGATCCCCTCCTGGAGTCCCTGCCTCCTAGTATCATCACCGCATGCGGGGTGAAGTTTGAGGGTCCATAAACTGCCAGCCCATTGCAATCCGTAAGTATTATTCCAGTAATAATCCCTGTATTATTTCAGTCCTTTTAATTCAAGCTTTCCTAATGGCCCAATATATATTCATTTTTTTATGTGTTCCTTGGGCACTTGAAAATAACATGTATCTGTGGGAATGCAGTGGCCCGTGTTGTATTAATTAATCAGGTTTGTTAATCATGTAATTCAGAATCTGGTAGCCACGTTGAATCAAGCAGAAATAGGTGAAATTAACTGTAATGTATTTTATTTAACACACCAAAATATTACCATTCCAGTGTGTAATCAGCATGATAAAACCTAATGAAGTATTTTACATTCTTTTTCTCACACTAAGTCTTCAAAGTCCAGTGTGTGTCTCAGGCTTGCAGCACATCTCACTGTGGAGCCGGCCGCGTTTCAGGCGCCTCATGGCTGCAGGTGGCTGCACGCTGGGGGCCCACTTCCCGAGGTGTGTCTTTAACGTCTCCCACTGCGCTTATGAGCCCGGCTGCTACCCCTTTTCCACTTCTGTCAGTCTTGTGCATCGACACTGTGCGGTTATGTTGTTGGGCACGTTCACACTTAGAGTCCCTGTCTCCCTGGGCTGGACTGGAGCCAGCGGGAGGCGCTCCTTTCTCGCCAGGCGCTGTGTGGCAGTGAGGCTGCCGCCTGGCTTCCTGCCCGTGCCGGCCTGGGTCCTTGCTCCCGCCGTCTGCGGTCTTCTGTCGTAAGTGCACATCGTGTAGCTTTCCCTTCAGTCAGCTTGGCGCTGCTGGTCTTTTAGGGAGAGCACTGCTGTTTGCAGTTGTGATGTTTCTGGCTGTAGGGCCTGGTCCCTGTGCTCCCGTCTGTCCCGCCTCCTCTCTGCCCAGCCCTCTTGCCTTCTTTCAGGAGCGTGCAGCGCTCTCCTAGCTGCGCTCCTCTGCCATTCAAGTCTAACTTCCTCTCTGACACGACTGCTTCCTCCTTGTCGCTGTAATCCTGTAAAATTTTAGATACATTTTTGGCGTTATCGTCGTTTTGTAGAGTTAATATTTACCCTCACAGTTGGTCTTCACTTGCTTTTTATATTTCCGTCAGAGACTACTTTTCTTTTTCCCAAAGAACTGCCTTCACATTTTTTAGTTCAGGTCTGTGGGTGATGAGCTGTCTTGTCTCCATCTGCCCCGAGTCTCTATTTTGCTTTCACTTTCGGAGAGTGCTTTGTTGGGTTAGAGTTCCAGGCTGGTGGCTGTTTGTTGTGCAGCATTTTACAGATGCCAGTCCATGATCTTCTGACTTCCTTGTTCTTGAAAAGTCGGCTCTCAGTGTTGTTGTGCCGTTAAAAGCCACACCTTTTTCCCTCAGCGCTTTGACATTTTCTTCTTGCCTTAGGCACCCGGTGAGCTGCTGAAACCAATGTGTGGCTTTCATTTTTGAGTCAGTGGTCTGATTCTGGAACCAACTCTTGCCACTGTCCCCGTCAGTCAGTTCAGTCGCTCAGTGTCTGACCCGTTGCGACCCCATGGACTGCAGCCCGCCAGGCTTCCCATCCTTCACCATCTCCCGGAGCTCGCTCAAGCTTATGTCCATCGAGTTGGTGATGCCATCCAGACATCTCATCCTCTCCTCCTGCCCTTCTCCTCCTGCCCTCAATCTTCCCCAGCATCAGGGTCTTTTCCAGTGAGTCAGCTCTTCACATCAGGTGGCCAAAGTATTGGAGCTTCAGCATCAGTCCTTTCAATGAATATTCAGGACTGATTTCCTTTAGGATGGATTAGTCGGATCTCCTTGCAGTCCAGGGGACTCAAGAGTCTTCTCCAACACCACAGTTCAAAAGCATCAATTCTTCAGTACTCAGCTTTCTTTATAGTCCAACTCTCACATCCATACATGGCTACTGGAAAAACCCATAGCTTTGACTAAATGGACCTGTGTCAGCAAAGTAATGTCTCTGCTTTTTAATGTGCTGTCCGGGTGTGTCATGGCTTTCCTTCCAAGGAGCAAACATCTTTTAATTTCACCATCTGTAGTGCTTTTGGAGCCCAAGAAAATAGTCTGTCACTGTTTCCGTTGTTTCCCCATTTATTTGCCATGAAGTGATGGGACCAGATACCGCCATCTTCATTTTTTGAATGTTGAGTTTGATGCCAGCTTTTTCACTCTCCTCTTTCACTTTCATTAAGAGGCTCTTTAGTTTCAATCCCTGTAGGCACTTCTTATTCCCCTTTCTGTCTTATTCCCCTTTCTCTCCACTGTGAGGGGCCCCATTTATAGTTTTTAACAAAGTAGTTTAACAACGGGCTCCTTCGATATATTCTATAGTTTTTTTCAGCTACTGGAAAAACCCATAGCTTTGACTAAATGGACCTGTGTCAGCAAAGTAATGTCTCTGCTTTTTAATGTGCTGTCCGGGTGTGTCATGGCTTTCCTTCCAAGGAGCAAACATCTTTTAATTTCACCATCTGTAGTGCTTTTGGAGCCCAAGAAAATAGTCTGTCACTGTTTCCGTTGTTTCCCCATTTATTTGCCATGAAGTGATGGGACCAGATACCGCCATCTTCATTTTTTGAATGTTGAGTTTGATGCCAGCTTTTTCACTCTCCTCTTTCACTTTCATTAAGAGGCTCTTTAGTTTCAATCCCTGTAGGCACTTCTTATTCCCCTTTCTGTCTTATTCCCCTTTCTCTCCACTGTGAGGGGCCCCATTTATAGTTTTTAACAAAGTAGTTTAACAACGGGCTCCTTCGATATATTCTATAGTTTTTTTCCCTCTTTTTTTTTTTTAACTGATCCATCCTTCAGTTCACTGATCCTCTCTTCAGCTACGTCCAGTTTGATGTTAAGTCCAGAGGCTGAGATCTTAACTTCAGCCACTGTTGTTGTAAAGTTCTAGAGTCGGTTTTGATTCTCAGAAATGTTTCCTTCGTCAGGTATATTTTTGAACAGGTGACGTTTGCGTCCGACGCCTCTAGCACAGCTCTGATACGCCTACACACCTCTGACCCTTCTGGATCTGGTTCAGTTCTTTTTCTCTTGCTCCTGTTTGTTGTTACACCTTTTTTGCTTTTTGGTTGCATGTTGGACGTTATGTTTGGAAAACCATGGAGGTTCTGAGTGATGTGTTCTCCAGTTTGCTCTGATGCAGACCTCCAGGGTGGACAGAGCTCTCTGTTCACTCAGGGCCCGAGTGACTTGAGGCTGGGGGGTCCTTGTAAGCTCAGTCTCAGCAGCCTTCACCCACCCCCCACCCCAGCCCCTGGGAGGAGCCCTCCAGCGTCTCTGTCTGGAGGCTGGAGTGCCCCCCAGGGACCCCCTTCTCGGCAGGTCCTGAAGCCCCTGTCTCCCGAGCGCCACGAGGTGACTGGCGTTCGGCGCTCAGCGGGTTTGGGCAGAGCGTTGGGCACGTGTTCCGTGCCTCCCTTTTCTTGGCAGCTTGGTCCCTAACGTCCAGCCCGGATTGTCGGGCCTGTGCTCGGATCTCTGTCTTCCCGGCCCAGGGAGCCGCCCAGAGCGGGGCTACCAGTCCCTCTGCCGGACTTGCCCCTGCCTCTGCTCCGAGTGGCTCTGCTCAGATGCCCCGGGGGAAGGCACGGCCCTCTCAGTCTCACTGCGTCCCTTCTTTGGAATCTTAGGTTGTGGCTGCCTGAGGACCTCTTTTAAACTGTATTTACCTTTTCCAGCTCTTGGTAGGCTGACCTAATGCTGCTTGTGTCTGTGACTGGAAGTGGGGACGCCCTGCGTGTCTTCCCTCATCTGAAGCCACGTGTGAGTGAGTGTGAGTGATAGTCGCTCAGTCATGCCTGACCCTTTGCAGGCTCCTCTGTTCATGGAATTCTCCAGGCAAGATTGGAGAACCCACTGGAGAGGGTGGCCATTTCCTTCTCCAGGGGTCCTCCCAACCCAGGGGTCCTGCATTGCAGGAGAGTGTCTACCAGCTGAGCCACCGGGGAGCCACACGTAACCGTCACAGCAATTGTGCTGATCGTCCGCATTTGATACAGGACAAAACAAGAGCCAGGGGTCCTTGCTTGGCATCCAGGGTGGTGTTTCTACTCAGAGACCCCAGCTTGCCGGGCTGTTTCAGTGTAGCTTGAACTTGGGAAGAAGGTGGAGCCCGCGGCCACGCCGCCTGGGAACAGGGGCCGGTCCCCCCCTTCTTCCGCCTCTGCTGGCCCAGGGCGGCCTTGCAGTGACGCTGCTGGCGATGGAGGAGGAGGCTGAGGAGTGAGGGGTTCCGGGACTCTGTGAAGTAGTCGCACGCGGGCTTTCTTTCTCAGTTTGAAAAAAATGACTGCTTTTAGTCTTCCCTCCAGTTTCACTTGAAGGTTGAGAATGGAGTTTGTATTCTTAAAGTTGAGCACAGTGATTTTACAGTCTTTTTGAAAGCAGCAGTTGAGGTTTTAAAAAGACGTCTCGGAGAACTCTGGTAGATAAAGCCAGAAACGGAGACCGCGCTCGGTGCACTGCGGGCGGGAGCCCAGGCTGTGCTCTGTCTCTCCCAGAGTCTGTGATCGCTGGGACGGGCGGGTCTGGCACCCCGGCACCCTGGGGACCGAGTCCTCCAGTGACAGCAGAGGCCGGGCTGAACCGGGAGCAGGGCAGACTGTGCCCGGTGAGTGGGGAGCCGCGAGGGCAGGAGGGCGCCCGGAGAGGGGGTGGGCGCCTCGGGGGCGCACAGAGGGGCGGCACCTGGCGAGGTCTGGGGGGCGCTGGCTGGCGCGGCTCGAGGCAGGGCCACCCCTGAACCTCCGCCGTGCGGCCCCCGCGGGGCAGTCGTCCGGCAGCCCAGGGTCAAAGTGAAGAGGGCGAGTTCGCAGCCGGTTGAATCAACCCCTGTCCCCACTGTGGGTTCATTTTCAGTGCCTGGCGCGAGGTGGGTGAAGTGAGTGAGCCAGCCAGGGAGGACCGAGCTCAGGGTCAGAGTGAGGGGCAGCTCGCGCGGTGAGTCCTTCTCACCCAGGTGCATTCTGGGCACTCAGGTTCCGGGGTGCCCTTTCAGTGGCCTCACTGGAGGCGTGTCTGGGGGGTGGAGGGGGCAGAAGCCCACTTAGAAGACATGCTCATTCCTGGTGGTGGTGGTTTCTGAAGCCGTTTATACTGTTGGGTTCATCTGCGACCCAGTACCCTTGCAGGGTCCTGTGTGACGGTGGCCCTGGGCTGTGGGCACAGCCCTCCTCCTCCCACAGCCCACACTCCCCCGCGCCCCACACTCCCCCGCGCCCCACACGCCCCTGCAGCCTTTCTGCGGCCCCTCTAGTCTCTGTACCCTGGACGCTGGCCTGAGCCTGGTCTGGGTCCGGGAGACTTGCGCTCTCCCAGGTCCTGGCCTGGTGCACACGGCCTGCCTCCCACGGCCTGCCTCCTGTGGGTGGGCTGTGGGCCTGTGATTCCTGACTCTTGGAGCCGCCTCCAGGGTCCGCTGGTGAGATCTGGTTGACCCAAGGAGGGTTCGAGCACTGCGGGCCCTCTGTCCCCACCCCCGTCCCTCCCCAGCTGCACTGGGTTAGAGGTCATCCCTCACATGACATGTTTTGCCTTTGTGAATATGTTAGTTCTCTCAGAGGAGGCCGTTCTTCTGACCGTGTCCCCTGCTTGCTAACTCTTAGCTCCTGCTAAGAAAGCTGGCCACTGACTCTTTCAAAGAACCAGCTCTACCCTGTGCATAAACTCCTCCAAAACGCCCATATTCCAACCGCAGTTTTGTTTCTGCTAAGGAAACGGCTCTTAAAGTAGAAATAACGCGTAGCTCAAGCCCCACAGGTTATGGCTGCTGCCGGCCTCCCAGCCCGCCTCGCTGCTCCCGCTTTTGGCCTCGCTTCGGGGCTGAGTGGTTTCAGGCGGCCCCGCTCTCATGGTGGAAGGTGGGCTTGCTGGGCTGCGGCGGCGATTTCAGGCCCCTCTTCCACTCTGCACTGCCGCTGCTCCTCGGGGACCTCCTAGGGCCCTGTGGCCACTTGGCGTGTTCCTGCCAGCTCTCCTCTTACACTGGAAGTTGCAGGGCGGAGATGTCTCGGTGCTCAGTCCTCCGTTTATCCACTGGCCCGCCTCTTAGGGAGCGCCCCTTGCCGTTCCCTCTCTCTCGGCCCCTGTGGACGCTGGCTTTGGTGTTCATCTGGCGTTTTCATCCGCTGTTGTCATCCTTCCAGAGACGGGCACCTCGAGCCCCTGGGATTGGCTCCTGCCGCCTTGGGCCAAGGCCCCATTAGTCTCTGAACATCTTTTTTTCTGGCACAAAACCTGTTCCAGGCCCTCACTGTTTTTCCTGCCTCAGGTCTAGGCTCATCCCTCTGAGAAGCCCTGGTTCCTTTCCGTGGGGAGGGATTTGGGAATCAGCACCTGGGGCCCAGGTGGGCTCCTTGTCACAGGGGTGAGCATCTCTCAGGTCCTTCTGGGGAACAGAGCCAGACAGAAATGCGCATTTTCTAAGAACCCTGGATTTCACATTGTTATTTCCTTAACAAATTAAAATGGAGCCTTTCCACTTATTTTGTATTTATTCTTATTTTACACTGAGTTTTGATGTCTAATGACATTAGCATTATTTTCTTTGTCCTATGATGTACATAAAATATTTTCAACATTTTATTACCAGTATGATAATGCCCCTACTGTATGAAGCTTTAGAATTTCTTTGCAGCTGATTTGGGCCTTAGAATAAACGTATCTGAAGAACGTATAGATAGAAAAACAGATTTTAAAGCAATGTGAAGTAACGTGAACCACACAAAGAAAATTTGATACACAATTAGGTTCATTTGTTTCTGTTTATTCTCAATTTTAGTCTTTGCATTTTTTCTTTTGTAGTTAAGGTTTCTCAGATACCTAAAGTGTTTACTTGGCTCAAAATTCAGAGTTGTAGGAAAAGGCACCCTCAGACACCCAGCGTCTCCTGTCCTACCCGGCCCTTTGCAGGTGAGGCGCTGGCGTCTCTGCCGAGTACGCGGTCCTGGGTCCTGCCTGTGTGGAGCAGTGAGCAGCGGTGCCCCCCTCACTCTCGAAGGGAGACAGTGAAGGTTCGCTGCCTGCTGTTGCTAATTAGATGCGGACAAAATGTTTCCACTTTGTAGGTTTTCCCTGTGACCGAAAGTGAGCTCTTGGCTGAGGTTGGCAGGTTGGATCATGGTTCCTTGGCAAGGAAGGTCTACCCAGGGAGTTCTTATTCTTGGCTAGCCGGGTCTCATTCTTATTCTGTGGGGAGGTTTCATTTTGCTCTGAAAAAGAACTTGGGAACTTGCAGCCTCCCTTGAATTTCCAAGGTTTTCTGCTTTGCACGTGGGCCAATTACCCGCCCTGCCTGTGTAATCTGAAGCCTTTACCAACAGTGGCAGGAACATCGGCTTCAGGCAGCGGCATGCTGAAGCTGTCCAGTCGTCTTTATAGAAGTTTGAGTTCTGCTCGAGACTGATCGCTATTCAGAGCCATTAACCTCTCTTAAAACCGGAAGGTGCTGTTAGAAGCCGGGCCCCCCGCTCTCCTCCCCACTTGTGAAGTGGTTCGCGGGAAACATGAACGCCAGGTGAGGCAGGTCCTCTGTTCCCTCCAGTGGAGACCCACGTGGCTGAGGGTGCGTTTCCAGGGGTCTGCGTATTCGCTTGAATAGTCTGACGTGGTGTTTGTTTTCACGCACATCACAGCATAAAATAGGGCTTCATTCATGGCTGCGTGTGAAATCCAGTTGGGCCAGAGGGTCGAAGAAGGCTCGTGTAGCGCTTCATTTTGCTGTTCGGTGGCTCAGCTCCTTTTCCTCCCCCGTCGGCCAGCTGGCCCGTCGCCGCTGCCGCGCTGTCTGCAGGCGCTGCGCCCAGAAGCAGCCTCTGTCCTCGAGCCGACGACGGGGCACCAGGTCTCTCACACTGGGGCCCGGGCCTGTGCTCAGGTAGATCGCCACGCGCGTGCGCACCGCCCCGCCCCCGCCCCGGGTGAGAGTCAGGGCGGGTGCCCTCCCGAGGAAGGCCGCTTGCTCCGGCAGGGTCGGTGGGACTCCGCTGGTCAGCTTCGTCGGTCCCCTCGTGGAGGTGAGCCTTCAGCGTTCTCGTCAGTGAGGGGCAGTGGCTGCCCCTTCTCATTTAGCTGTCCTTATGTCTGCGGAAGCTCCAGTACTTTGGCCCCCTCATGCGAAGAGCTGACTCACTGGAAAAGACTCTGATGCTGGGAGGGATTGGCGGCAGGAGGAGAGGGGGACGACCGAGGGTGAGATGGCTGGATGGCATCACCGACTCGATGGCTGTGAGTCTGAGTGAACTCCGGGAGATGGTGATGGACAGGGAGGCCTGGCGTGCTGCGATTCACGGGGTCGCAAAGAGTCGGACGCGACTGAGCGACTGAACTGAACTGAGCTGAATGTCTGCCGTGGGTTAGGCGTTGTCTCAGGGCTGAGCGGATGCAGGTTGAGGGAGATTAGGTGAAAAATAGCCAACAGTTATTGGCTCTGACCCTTTAAGAATTGAAGTACAGTTGATTTATAACGTTCTGTTGATTTCAGGTGTACAGCAGAATGGTTGGGCTGCACTCACCTACGTCCACATTCTCTTCAGATTCTCTCCCCGCAGCGGTTGCGAACGAACGCCGGCCGCGCTCCCTGAGCTCTGCCCGAGGCCCTGCGCGCTGTCGCACCCGTGCTAGTGCGTGCGTGCTGGCCGCAGACTCCCCGTCTGTCCCTGCCCCGTCCTCCCCTGGGGACCCACGAGGCTGTTTTCTTTGCCTGTGCGTCTGTTTCTGTTTTGTATGCAAGTTCATTTGTATCTTTTTGTTTTGTTTTGCTTTTGGCTGTGCTAAGCAGGGCATGGGGTCTCAGTTTCCTGGACCACGGATAGAGCTCGTGCCCTCTGCAGTGGAAGCGTGGAGTCTGACCCAGTGGCCCACCAGGGGGTTCCCGTGTCTTTTTTTTTTTACTTACTTCCACCTGTAAGTGATATACAGTAGCCGCTAAGCCTCTCTATGTGAATTATCTCAGCGAAGTCTCATAATGATACTTACAGAGTATGCTTTGAACAGTACCGTTCAGTACCGTGTCTTCCAGTACCGCTCTGTTAACAGTACCTCTAATAGGAAGCAGGGCACTGTTATGTGCTCCACTATGGATGAGGGGACCGAGGCGCCGGGAGCTGGCCGGCCACGCCGGTGGTCAGTGCTGGCCCCCACGCATCCTGACTGCAGGGTTCCTCCCACAGGAGGAGGTCGGGGTGGGCAGGGTGCCCCCAGGCACTGGCCTGGGGAGGGCCAGGGTTTGCTTCTTCCATGGAGGGTCTCTGCGTCCCCGCGGGCTCAGCCCCAGCCCCTCCACGCATGCCCTGCCTGCGGGCGGCCAGGCGCCACCCGGAATTGGGCCCTCCAGTGGTCCCCGCGGAGCCCACCGCCCTGCTGCTCTGCCCCGGTGCTCAGCACAGCGCCTGGCAGGGCCCTGTGGGACAGACATGGCAATTTCCTGACGCTGGCAGTTGGTTTCTCTGCCCTGAATCTCTGAGGTCAACTCTCCTTAGATGTCTCGTCTGATTCTGTCTGACTCTTCCTGCGGCTCTTTCCCTTGGTGAATCAGATGTTTAGGGTTTAGGCCTTTCTGCTTCTCTTTAGAGTTTCTCTGCTGTCCCTCGTGGTGCGCACGCTTCCCTGCGGCACGCGCCCGCAGCCCCTGGCTCGCATGTCGCTCAGCCGGCTCTGGGCGCCTGGTGAGGCTCCTGCGCTCCCCTGCGAGCCTGGCCGCTGCAGCGGTGAGCGAGGCGGGCGCTGTGGCCCTGGAGCAGCGCGCGTCGGGGCGAGCGGCTCTGTCCTGTCGCACCTGTGACGTGACTGCGGCCGCGGCAGAGCCCTCCCGCGCCTTCCGCTCTGCTTCCGTCCCAAGCTCACCTCCTGGAACCTCTGGCCGCTTTTCTGTAGAGTAAGGGGGAACTCGCCCCGAGTGCAAAGTTTTCTGGACAGAAGGCTGTCTCTGGAGGGTCTTCAAGGGGCCTCTTGCGCCATGGCCGCTGCCCTCGGGGGTCGGGGCGGGGGGTGCGGGGGAAAGCCCTGGGCCTGGCCGGTTGCCGCGATCCTCTTGGCCCGTGACTGTCTGAGTTCTCCGGTTCCTGCACCGCCCTTTGCTGTGGCGGAGGGCAGGGTCGACGGCTGGCCGCGGCCGGGCCGAAGGAGCGAGGGGGATGCTGGGCACGGATGTCCCTCTCCTGGGGCCAGGCCCTTCAGCCGCCCGCGGGGAGTGTCCCGGCGCGCTTGCATGGGTGTGGTTCCCGCTGAGGGTGTCGATGGAGGTTTTGTGAGAAGGGCCAGGAGTCCAGCGATGCGAGGGAGCCTGTGAGGACTGTCTGACCCACGTTTGTCTTTGCCTGTGTGGAAGGAGCCACTGTTGCGTCTGTGTGGCTCGGAGGTCGTGCCTCACGCAGAGCTGGGGCAGGGCTGGGCCCTCCCTGTGGGCTGCGCAGCTGCCCTGAGCCTCCGCAGAGCCTCCCCAGAGCTGGGCGCCCAGGGCGGGCATTGCCGCCTGGCCTCCAGCAGGCTGCTGCAGAGGAGTGCCAGGGAGTGTGGCCGCGCCGGGGGTCAGCTGTGGCCGGCAGGGAAGAGGGAAGCGAGCAGAGTGCAAGCCGGGAAGGACGTGCGGCGTGCGCAGCAGCTGCCCCTGCCCCAGCGTGTCCTCGAGGGGCGACGTCGGGAGGCAGCGGCGTGTTTAACATGCCCTCACACTTCCTGCTGAGAAACGTGGGTGAACTTTGTGGTGAGTGAAATGAGCCTGCTCCGTCCGGGGCCTCGATGACAGACTGCCTGCGTGATCCACCCAGGAAGTATGTCGTCGTGTGGACCCTGCGGCCTTCCCAGTGTCCTGGGGAAGTGGGGAGGGCCGGGCCTGGAGGCTGTGGGCCCCGTGCTGCCGCGAGGCTCTGGGGAGGCTGCTTATCTGGAGACCGTACCCGCACCGCCCGCATTGCTGCCCGGGGCTGCAGATGGCTGCCCACCTCTGGACATTGCTTGCGGCTTCCCGGACGGAGTCTGGGCTCCAGGCCCGTGATGGGTGAATCTGAGGCTGTTCTGCGCTGACCCCAGGTGCGGGAGAGGCCGGGACAACAGGCGGCTGAGGCTTCCGGCTCCTCCTGTGGGTCACATGCTGTTCCTTAAGGGCAGAGCACCTCCCAGCCGGAGGATGGGGGCTCCGAGGCTGGGTGGCCAAAACAGACGGCAGGCAGCAGCTGCCTGACAGTGAGCAGTGACAATGGAGGAAACAGTCGCTTCGGCGGCAGATGGCGAGGCCTCCTCCTGGCGGGAGGTCTCAGGGACAGTGGCCGTGTCCAGCTCCTCTCTGCCCTGACCTCCTGCCAGAGAGAGGGGAGTACAGCGAGTAGCGATTGGAATCAGGGCTTGGGATTTTCCTCCTCCTGCCAGCCCTTCTGTCTCCATCACGCCCTCTCATTTCTGTTTCCTGTTCTGACGGCCTTTACTCCGTTTCCAGGAGACAGTTTCGCAATCTCAAGCTGCCGCTTCTGTGGTGCGTGTAGCAGGGTGCCTGCTGACTACCTGAGCAGTTGAAAGGCCCACGCGGGGGGAAAGGCGGTGGGTGGTTAGAACAAAGGGTGTAAGTTGGAAAGAATGTACATTCCAAGGTTGTTTTCTTGTGCAAACCGTAGAAATTCCTGGTCCCCAGAAAGTTTAACAGTGAGTTAAGAGGTTGCGTGAAAGCGCATTCCTGCTGATAGGGTTTGCGTGCTTTGTACAAACCCTCGGATGTCCAGTACTTGCCTATTTGTTTCACCAAGGTGTTTTCACTATTAGTGACTATTAAAAGGGCCAGGCACGGCCAGGAAGTGAGACGTTTTCTGGTGTACCTGTTCAGTAAGCGACTTCAGGCTGGTGATACCTCATCTTGCTGCTCAGACAGTTTCCTTTCCCTCAAGAAAGAAGTGAAATTCCTCGGTGTCGACTTGAAACGCGTGTTTTCCTGCGCTTTGAAACCCTACCAGTGTTGTTTCGGTTAACCTCATCTCAAGGTTATCTCGCTGGAAGCTGTGTGGTGACAAGGACACACTGACACAGGCGATCCGCGTTTATGGTCCCTTTAAATACCGCCAGGAATTTCGAGGGAGCGCGTGTTCCCGTCTTTGTGTATTTCCCGCGCCCCGTGGCAGGTGTTAGGTTCCCTTTCTTCCCGTTAGGGAAGCCTCTGGGAAAAGAATTGAGGGAAAGGAAGCCGTCGCTGCCCCCAAGCAGTGGGATAATTATTTTCATTAGGACAGAAGTGTTCCTCTCGTGAACACACGAGCGTCCTGGCCTCCCGCCCCCTGTCTTTCGTCAGGGGCAAGTGGTCCAGCTCGGTGGCTGGCGTGCCCCGTCGAAGGGGGCTGCCGCGGCTGTGTCTCCAGCCCTGCATTTGGGATGCATCTCGCGCACTGAGGCCCTGGGCTTGGCCAGTCTGTGGACGCGGCCTGTGTGCAGAGCTGTGCCGGCAGCCTCCCCACCGCCCGGCCACCCGGCCTCCCTGCTGCCCGCCTCTCCGCTGCCCTCCTTCCCCCGCCCGCCTCCACGTTCCGCCCTCTCTCCCCTCCAGGACCACACAGCAGAGTCTCAGTTTCTCTTTGCTAACACTACTGCTCTTTTCTTCCGTTTTCTGGTTTCCCGGCGTGGACCCTGGATGCTGAGCTCCTGCCCTTCCTTGCCAGCCCACCCAGCTCCCGGGTGAGCCCAAGCCTCGGCTGTGCGCACGCAGCGCCCCTTCCTGGCAGCAGAGGCCAAGGCTCAGCTCCTTGTTGGCGCTCCCGGCCCGCATCTCGGCTTCCCTCCACTTGCTCAGCGCTTCCCTCCATAAACGCCTGTCCTTCTGGCCGGGCCAGTCTGCTCATCCTGCTCCCCTGCCCACACACATGGCCTGCACATGCCCCTTCTCCCGGCTTCCTTTCCCGCTCCCTCGTGCAAAACCCCACCTTTGTCTCACGGCCGAGGCCAGCCCTGGGTGGTCTCCTCACACCTCTGATTTCTGCTGGGCCTCAGGGGCTGTCCCGTCTCGAGGAGACGATGGAGTCTGCTGCCTGGGGCTGGCTTTACTTTTTATTCTTTTTATCTTTTCTCCAGTTTTTAAAATGTCTTCAACTTTAAGAAAAAAGCAGATGAAGCAGTAGGATTGGATATATATCAAGGCCATGCATGAGGAAGCAGGAGAAATCACGAGATCGTCTCCTGGGGGTGTGTGGCTGCCCTTCCGCTTTCCTTGCAAGGATGGTGGTGAAGTTCCTGGCTGGCTGTGACAGTCTGTTCCTCTTCACTAGCTGTTGAGTGATTCTTTTCTTTTCCACCCAGTCTTTCCTTCTTTCCACCCCCTACTTCTGTTTCGCATCCCCAGCTTGATAACATACCCATCTCAGCCAAGGTGTTTCACTTCTAAGACTGTTCTGTCACCTTTAAAATAGAGATCCTCTGTTTCCCAGGGTAACAGGCAGCTTTAGTGAGAAGTAGAGTGGAGCATCCACTGTGATAACTGCATGGAGTTGGCGGCACTCACCACATGTTTGGCATCTGTCTGCAGACCCCTTACGGTGCCCCCCCCCGCCGTGCCCCCTAGCACAGGTGGGGGCATCTCGGTCTGCATGTGGGCTTGGTTCTGGTGCTTAGCGGGTTATCTTCTCCTGCAGATAACATAACTGTATTCAGTTCTCAGTTCCAAGCCACTGATTAACCCAGTGACCTTTGCACCTCACTGACCTGCCTGGGCCTGTGTGTTCTGACTTTAACAGGAGGTCACCATGAGTGCCTTACTGGGTGGCTGAGAATAAAATGTGATAAAATATATGAAAATGCTTGGAAAACCATAAAGCATTAATTGAAAATAAAGTTATTGCCGTTAATATTTAACCTTGTGTGTACTTAGTTTAGTGCCTCAGAAACTGCCGTCGTCGTTCGCTAAGTTACTGGACAGGGCGCCTCATTCCTCAGGCTGAGTTTCGATCTGCTAGGCCTGCGAGAGCCAGGGAGAAAGCTGTCCACCTGTGGTTATTTCGTTACATAATTGTAACTGCAGTCAGGGTTGTGTCCCTGGGCCTTTGATTTCTTCTGAGCTATCCTCTTGTAAATTAAAGGGTAAAACTTGTGACAGGGGACTCCTGTCAGACAGGTTTGCAGGACAGGGATACACAGACCCACAGGAGACTAGGAAGGTTGCAAAGTGGCGATCCTTGCTGTGGGAGGTGCTGTGTTCCCGACCCCATGTAGGGCTGCCACCTGTACACCTGCGCGGCGCCCAGCTCTTCACCGGGCTGAGTTTCCAACAGCGCGGGGAATCGTCTTCCCCGGGTAGACGAGGGTAGCTGCAGAGAAGTGTTGCAGGTGGCCTGGGAGAGCCTCGAGCAGGAGGTGAGTGGTCCAGCCCGGCCTGAGGCCCCGGTTCAGGCTGCAGGAGAGTGTGGCTGTGACACGGGGCGGGGTGGGGGGAGACCCGCTGACCAAGGCCTGGTGGGTGTGGCTCCCAGGAAAGGGGTGGCCAGGGCAGAGCCGGTCGTCTGCCAGCCTCTCGGGGAGACTGCCGATGGGCGGACAGGGTCGCGACAGGCCGAGAGGCGGCTCCGTGGGCAGCGAGACGCCGTGTGGACAATAAAGCCTCTATCTGTATCATTTCCACCAGTCAGCTCCGTGGTTTTCCAGTAGCCAGTGTCATTCTTGTTAAGAAAACTGCATGACAGAGAATCAAAAGCCTTTTTCAAGTTCAGTTGTACTTATTACTTTCAGCCTTGGCTATATGGCTTTAAACACTGGAGCGTTTGTGCTTCTTTGACTCTTCAGCAGAATTTCAGGAAATGCTGTACATGTAGCCGTGCACCCTCCGAAGCTGCTCCTTCTTAAACTTGTACTTTACTGACCGGGTGCACTAGGGCCCCAGGAGGAGCTCCCTAATAAGGCCCTTTTGGTTATAGTTTTATCCCATGTCCTCTGATGCACTGGAGATCCCTGCCTTCTGTCCGGTGTGTCCGGGCCGTGGCCCGCTCAGCCGTCCTCATCTCCTGCGCGCTGAGGCTTGAGCGGTCAGTCGTGGTCTTCGTGTCTGCTCCGTGCCGGCACTCTAGAGCACAGTCAGGTGCGGTGTTCGCCGGCCCTGCTGCATGTCAGAGAGCTGCTCTTCAGCAGCGCCTGCTGGGAACGTGGTGGAAGTCTCTCCTGCTGCCTGCATTGCAGTCTCACAGGGCAACAGGGCAGGTCCTGTCTTATAAGCCTCTCTGCGCAGTTGTTTGCCGATACCTGTGAGGGCCCTTGAAGGCAGGGGCCGGAGGCTCCTCCATGTCTCCGATATTCTCATTTAATAACGTCGTAAAGTCATTTCCCAGACTGCTTCGTTGTTGTTCAGTCACTAAGTTGTGTCCGACTTGCGACCTCATGGACTGCAGCACGCCAGGCTTCCCTGTCCTTCCTGTCTGCTGGAGTTTGCTGAAACTCCTGTCCATTGAGTCGGTGAGGCCATCCCATCCTCTGTTGCCCCCTTCTCTTGCTTCAACCCATGTAAAAGGATTGTGGCTTTTTTTTTGCTGGGGTCGGGTGCAAAATTGAGGGTCTATGGCAGCTAATGACAAGCCTAAATATTCTAAAATTGTGACTAAATTGGAAACCTGGAGCACACCACAAAGCTTTATGAAGACTTGCTAAGCTGTGACCTCCTGGGCAGTCCGGGAGTGGTGCCGGGGAGGGCTGCTTGATGGCGCCTTACCACCGGGCGGGGCTGCTCCTCCAAGCCCGGTCCTTCCCTCGAGGTGGCGTCGGCTTCCTCTCCAAGTTCAGGGTGCTCGGACGCTGTCCTTCCCGTCCCTTCAAAATATTCTAAAATTGTGACTAAATTGGAAACCTGGAGCACACCACAAAGCTTTATGAAGACTTGCTAAGCTGTGACCTCCTGGGCAGTCCGGGAGTGGTGCCGGGGAGGGCTGCTTGATGGCGCCTTACCACCGGGCGGGGCTGCTCCTCCAAGCCCGGTCCTTCCCTCGAGGTGGCGTCGGCTTCCTCTCCAAGTTCAGGGTGCTCGGACGCTGTCCTTCCCGTCCCTTCTGCACGTCTATTTGCCCGTGTCTCGCGGTGGCGCCATTGCCAGGAGGCTGCGGCAGGACCTCCAGTGGCTCTGGAGCGGCTGTGGGGTGGGGGTCAGTGAGCGCCTGGTGCCCGCAGCCGGAGCCCTGCACAGCACCCCCCTGTTGCCTTAACGTGAGATGCGCGGGGGAGCCCACATGGTGCCAGTGTCACATGCTTCCCAAACGGCTCCCCAAAAGGAGAACTGCTGTGGTCACAGCAGAGAGTAGAAAACAAAAAGAACCTCTCAGATGTTTTCAGTCCGTGTGATGTGACCGCAGGTAGAGTATAAGCATGCTGGACACAGAAAGGAAATCAGTCCTGGATGTTCATTGGAAGGACTGATGTTGAAGCTGAAACTCCAATGTATTGGCCACCTGATGTGAAGAGCTGACTCACTGGAAAAGACCCTGATGCTGGGAGGGCTTGGGGGCAGGAGGAGAAGGGGATGACAGAGGATGAGATGGTTGGATGGCATCACCGACTCAATGGACATGGGTTTGGGTGGACTCCAGGAGCTGGTGATGGACAGGGAGGCCTGGTGTGCTGCGATTCATGGGGTCGCAAAGAGTCAGACACGACTGAGCAACTGAACTGAACTGAGACACAAAAACTTCGCATGCAACTAGAATAAATCATTTTATCTATTTTCATAAATATGTGGGACCGAGCCTGAGTCAGAGTTGACTGTTCAATCTGCCTTCCTAAAAGTGTTTGTTAAAGTGGCCAGCCAGTTGGCAGTTGTCTTAATGGGAAGCTAGGGGAGTTGCTTTGTACTTGAAATTGCCTTATATTTATTTGGGCATGTATACTATATATGTAATATGTAATTAAGTAATTTGGATATCCAACCGAATAATCAAAGGTTTATGGTTATTTTTACTGTTTTATAATAGCATAATATTTTAATCTGTCCTTTATTGCCGTGGGATTAGAAAAGGCAAAGATTCTAAATGGAGAAATGGTGGTGACATTTGAGCAAAATTAACGCCTGTTTTCTTTTGCAAATGAAGTTTCACGTTTAAAAAGCAGTGATGCCATCCTCATCTACCCAGGACTGCAAAGCGGCCACGCCAGCTGAACCTGTGCCGAACAGTCCATCATCAGGGGACGTGACGACAGTCGTTTGTGATTTTACTTTTTTTTTCGTCAAGACATCAGAACCCTGCAAGTCACAGAATGGCTGGAGAGGGGACAGAAGCGGCAGCGCTGGGGTCTGTGTCGTGCACGTGATTTACGACGTTAGAAACTGCGCGTCAGCTGACGTGACCCTCTGAGCCAGCAGGTCTTCTGCGTGTGCCTTAGAGCAACCCAGCAGCTCCTTTGCATAATGCTTTTCTCACTCATTTCTTTACTGGCACATAATTCTTTACAATGTTTTGCTAGTTTCTGCTGAACAGCAAAGTGGGTCATCTACATATAAACATATATCCTCACCCCCAGTATATTTTAAATTATAATTTTTCTTCTCGTAAAATTACATCTGTTTAAAAATCTACCTAAACACATGAGTTTCAGAAATCAGTGCATACCGTAATTGTAACATAAACTGAATTGTTAGCATTTGTTTAGAGTAAAATATTTTGTTATCTAAGTGTCTGGGCATGACCGCACTGGAAGACTGGATAAGTCAGATGTGTGTAATCCTGCCAGTGAGCATTTCAGTGTAAGAGAGGATGGTCAGAAGCCATTCTATAGGACAGTGTAGGAATGTCCAGATATATTAGGATAAGTAAAAACAGACCAGCCTCACTTGTGTTTAATCAAAGAAAAATAACAGTAGCCGAAGTGAGGATAAAGTGGCACTCATGGTATACGTTGTCAAGTGACAAAACGAGGAAGTACAATAACCTCGCAAACAAGTGGAGCCTTCTTTGTAAGAGACACGCCAGCTAATCCCCTGCCTGGAGAGGGTCGGGGGAGTGCGGGAGCGCTCACTCCCAGGGGCGGGCATGCAGCCAGTGTCTGACACAGAAGAAGGTTTTGCGGACTTGTGTGTGATGGGTGAGAAAGGCTCAGGATGGATCCAGAAAAGAAACGCTGACACCAAGGCTGAGTAACACCCAGGGTGACGGGACTTCAAGGCAACAGATGTTTTCTCACACTGCTGGCCCGTGAGGAACCATTTAGCAGTGTCCATTAAAGTAATAAATGTCCTTTGACTCAACTCCTGAGATTATCCTGCAGATAAACGTGGCACACATGCAGAATGGTATATATGTGAGGCCACTTGTTGTCAAGTTTATTTGTAACAGCAGAAGATCGGAGGCAAAACCGCAAATGTCCATCAGCCAGTGCACAAAGGACGAGTTGCTGATTTTGAATTCATTGGTGTATGCAGTCATGGCAGCTGTGAGAAAGGAAAAGAACTTCATGGACTGATGGGGAAGCATCCTTAGGTGATGTCCTTAACTATAGAAAAAGGAGGGGAGATGGATGTATTTGTTGGCATTCATGCATACACACATCCGCAAGAAACGCTAGCTTTAGTTACCTGTCGTGTGGGAGCGGACAGGGCGCTGGAAGGGAGGCTTTTCTCACACGTGCCTTTGTCACTGCTCCAAGCGTGTGTGCGTGTGTGCGCTCCGTCCTAAGCCCCCTGCTGCTGCCCCCGCTGTCGCTGCTGCTGTTAGCGGTGGTTCAAGAAGTCTGTGAGCGAGACGAGAGCCTTGAAGATGAGCCTAGTGGCCGGCCATCAGAACTTGACAGCGCCCAGGAGAGCATCGAATCTAATCCTCTTGTAACTACATGAGAAGCTGTCATTGAAGTCGATGCCGACCACTCTATGGTTGTTTGGCATTTGAAGTAAATTGGAAAGGTGGAAAGGCTTGATAAGTGGGTGCCTCATGAGCTGACCAAAAATGTTTTAAAAATAATAATTTTGAAGTGTTATCTTCTCTTATCCTTCACAACAACAACCATTTCTCGATGGGATTGTGACGTACGATGAAAAGTGGATTTTATACAACTGGCAAAGACCAGCTCAGCGGTTGGACTGATAAGATGCTCAAAAGCACTTCCCAAAGCCAAACTTGTACCAAAAAAGATCACTGATTGGTGGTCTGCTGCCCATCTGGTCCCCTGCAGCTTTCTGAATCCTGGTGAACCCCTTACCTCTGAGCAATATGCCCAGCGAATCAGTGGGGTACACCTAGAACTGCAACCCCTGCAGCTGGCGTTCGTCAGCGGAACGGGCCGGTTCTCCCGCCACGGTGCCGGCTGCAGAAGCCGTGCGGAAGGGCTGCGGAGCCTGCTTCATCCACCACATTCACCTGACCTGTCGCCAGCCAGCTGCCGCTTCTTCAGGCGGCTCAGCCACATTTGGCAGCAAAATGCTTCCACCACCAGCAGGAGGCAGAAAATGCTTCCCAAGAATTCGTTGGATCCCAAAGCAGGGATTCTTACCCTAAGGAGTAAACAAACTTATTTCTCATTGGCAAAAATGTTGATTGTCATGGTTCCTGTTTTGATTAATAAAGGTGTGTTTGAGCCTAGTTGTAATGGTTTAACGTTCACGGTCCCAAACCACAACTGCTTTTGTACCGACCTCACGGTTAGAAAGCAGAGCAACCCCGGTGCCCACCGACAGTTGAGTGGGTAAACAGAGTGTGCTGCGGCCGTGTGATGGATCCGTATCCAGCCGCAGAAACGAGTGAAGCGGCGGCCCACACGGTACCGTGCGGGAACCCTGAGAACGTTACGCTGAAGGGAGAAAGCCGGATCCCGAAGGACACGCGCACGTGTTGGTCTGTGTGAGATGCCCAGAACAGGCGGGTCCTGGAGACAGAGAGCAGCCTGGTGGCGGCCAGAGGCTGGAGGGAAGGGGTGACGGGCAGTGACTTCTGATGGGTCAGGGTTTCTTGGGGGGCAGGGCACGGTGGCCCAGGCCGAGGAGGCGGCAGCACGTGGTCTGGGAGCTTCGGGTGGAGGTCTCGTCAGCAGCCTCAGCAGTCCCGGCAGCTGGCCCACTTGGGGATGGGGCGGGGAGGCCATGTGGTTGCTCTGAGGGGCCAGGAAGGAGGTGAGGAAGACCCTTAAGACAGCCGCGTGGAGATGCGCAGGGGACCGGTAGACGGTTGCCCGGCCTGGGGGTGAAGCCTGACACAGGTCAGATGGGCACCGCGTGTGTAGGGAGAACAGGGGCCCTTGGATGGAGCCCCCGGAGCACAGCAGTTCTGAGCGGAGAGCAAGTGACCAGGGCAAGGGGGAAGAGCGCGGGAAAACGGGGTCAGCTGCTCCCCGGAGGGCGGCGGGTGAACGTGGAGCCCGGCCGGTAAGGCCGAGGCCGGGCCCCGTGCAGTGGCCCCGGGAGGGCAGGGGCGCGGCGGGACACGGGGGCGGGAGGAGGGTCTGGGCGAGTGACGGCCACGCGGGCGGTCCCTGCTCTGCTTGTGCCCTGCACCTTAATGTTGTTTAAAGGAAGAAAAGAAGTGAGGGTCGGCCTGTGCTGTGTGTACGGGGTCAGCTGCTCCCCGGAGGGCGGCGGGTGAGCGTGGAGCCCGGCCGGTGAGGCCGAGGCCGGGCCCCGTGCAGTGGCCCCGGGAGGGCAGGGGCGCGGCGGGACACGGGGGCGGGAGGAGTGTCTGGGCGAGTGACGGCCACGCGGGTGGTCCCTGCTCTGCTTGTGCCCTGCACCTTAATGTTGTTTAAAGGAAGAAAAGAAGTGAGGGTCGGCCTGTGCTGTGTGTGTGTGAGCTGGACTGTTGCTTTCATCCTTTTGCTTTACTTATTTATTTATTGGTTTGTCTGTGGCTGTGCCGTGAGCTTGCGGGATCTCAGTTCCCCCGCCAGGGATTAAACCCAGGCCCTCAGCAGCAACAGAGGGACTGCGAGGGAAGTCCCTGTTTTGTTGTTTCTTAATACAAAGAGAGTGCTACTTAACTGAAAATAAAAAAGAGTAGAAGTTAAAAGACTCATTTCCAGCCTACTTTCCCAACCACAGCAGATCATCTGCATAGCAGTTTGGTGGGTATCCATCTGTGTTTCTTACATCTGTATAAGAAATATGTTTAAGAATATATATATAAAAGATTGTGTGTGCTTTTAACCCAATGGAAGTCACATTGCAGTCCTGCTCTGCTCCATGGTTTTTCAGGTTCAGAGTATACAGTCTCCATTACCTAATTGCCAAGCGCTATGTATGAGCATAAATTTTATCAGTCTCTATTCTTAGAAACCCTGAATACTCAGTGAAAGGACTGATGCCAAAACTGAAGCTCCAATACTTTGGCCACCTGATGTGAAGAGCCGACTGGTTGGGAAAGACCCTGATGCTGGGAAGGATCGATGGCAGGAGGAGAAGGGAGCAGCAGAGGACGAGATGATTGGATGGCATCACCGACTCAATGGACATGAGTTTGAATAAACTTTGGGAGATGGTGAAGGACAGGGAAGCCTGGCCTGCTGCCGTCCATGTGGTTGCAAAGAGTCCGACACGACTGAGAGACTAAAGAGCAGTTCTTAGAAATAAGAAAAGATAAACTGCATGTATTGGGACCTTTGAAGTGCTCATGCATTTTTCATAAGCAGTGTCATACATGCTTGCAGATAATCACTGACTGGAAATCAGTGCTGTCACAGCGACGACTGCAAATACGTCTCGTGAACCGTGGCTCGTGTTTTGCACAGGCGTCAAGTTGGTCTTTTTCTGTCTAAGCGTCCCTCTGTCCCCCTCCCATCATTAGGTCACAATATAAATAGTTACAGCCTTTCTAAGCAACTTTTAATCAATACATTGGAGTTTGAAATATGTGATTTGCTGGTCCATTTGAATGTATAAACCTCTAAGCATCTTTTAATTCAGGATTTAACCTGCTTTTGCGCTGGCGGTGGCACACAGCTGCGGCTGGCGGATTATCTGAGTGAGCTCTGCAACTCAGTTTCCAGGTGTTGGTCTTGGTTTCCTGAAAATCAGACCCCGTGCCCACCCTTTATGGAGCCGCGTCCCTCCGCTAAGAGGACATACGCTGTTGCCTCCCCCGGAGCTTCATTCTTTTCTCAGCAGGTTAGCAAAAGTGATGAGTAACTAAAACATTAAACAGAACTGTGGATGGCGATTACAGAGACGAGAAGGTGTAGGACTGTGACACGGGCTGGTCAGGTGAAGCACACGGGATGCGGGCTGGAGAAGGGAAGGGTTTGGGACCCCATCCATGAGGGTGGGCTTTGACCATTCCCTGCCGCTCTCCCCCCCAACCCCCGAGTCCTCCTGCGGTGTCTGGGAAGAGAGCACCGTCATCACTTCCGGAGCCAAATGTCGCATCTTGTCTGTAGGACTTACTGTAAAATCAGCTTGATCGTGGACTTTGACCAGGCATGTCTGGTTCGAGTAACCTGATCCTGTTGTCCAGAGCCAGAAATGAGTATTGACTTTTTAACACGTTATGGGAAATCAGGTTTTTAAAACTGATGTTAATGGTTGGATATTGTTTTCCCTGGTCTCAGTCCTAGAAAATGTCAAATGGAAGTGCTAATCTGTATTGCACAGACTTAACATTTTAAACTGAAAATATTCCAATGACTGTTGTATCTGTTCACTTTCAAAGAGTGGACCTCAAACTTTAATTACAGTAAATAGAATGTCAGTTTTAATTGGCTTACAGTATTTTTTAAACAAACATTTTTTCCTAAAGAGAAAAAAAATTTGGATGCTGACAGTGAGGTTCCTATCGTGGAAATAGTACCGATCGTTTATCGCACATATTTGGAATTTATTCAGGCTCTGCCAGTTTTTTTCTGCAAAAATAATACAAATGCAGTGTACATATGAGTGTGCTTTTGGAATCTTAAACTTTGGAATTTCCTGTCTAATGTTTATCTAAACTCCTAAGTTTAATTTGCTTTGATAACTTTTTTTCAGCTGAATTCTTTTGAGCAAAGAGAAGAGTTTTTCTTTAAGTAAAAATAATGGTGGAGTTCTATACGTTTGTCTTCTTCTGTATTCAAAGCACTCTTTCACAGAATGGTTTTAACTGTTGGATTCATTGTAAGAAGCACTTATGTTTAGCCCAAATGATGGGAATTAAATAGTCTCTTCATAGGTGAGTGAAGACAGCTTGGCGCTCTTAGGAGAAACTTAAGGAAACTTTGTGTCTATAAGATACAGGCTTGCGTCTGGTGATGAACGGGTTAAGGAGAAGGGAGTGGGCAGGAATGTGGAGAAGGGTCTCTTCAATTGGAAGCGGGCAGACAGCAGCAGCGTCATGCCTCCTGGGCCTGCTCGCCGCGCCCCCCACGACACCTGGCCCCTCGCCCTTCCGCGTCTCCCCTGTTGTCTTCCCCCGCTGAAACACCGCGGTCCACTAGCATCGCAGCCTCTCCGGCCTTTGCCACACGCACAGACACACACACACACGCCTCTCTCACTGCCGGAAACCTGCTCCTGTCGTCAGTTCCCCGTCCACGCGGCCTCAAGTCTACTCGAAGGCCCATGGTCACGGTCTGGGCGTCCCGCCCTGCTTCCTGCCCTCCCCAGTGTGTCTCACCCACCCTTCCGCTCAGTGCAGAGGCATCTGTTTTCTCAGTGAATTTGGAAGAGATTAAACAAGGACTTCCAGAAAGCACCCCCCACCAGCTCACTGTCCATCTGGAGCTGGGCCCATGGATCTGACTGCCTGTCTGCTGACTGTGGGTGAGCTGTGCGCCCGGCAAGGGCGCCCTCTGCCCGCTCAGCTCCCGCCCTGCCCCGGACCCCGCCGTCAGCCTGCGAGCCCCAGTGTACCCTCTGAGAGGGCTCTCCTGACCCTGCGCCTCCTGTAACCGTCGCCCGGTTGCCTTCAGCGCTTGACTGCAAAGTCCCTCACGAGAGCGAGCCTGTGCTCCCGCCTCCCCCCATCCTCTGTCCACTGGGCTTTCGGCCCTGCCAGGGCTGCTGACCTGCTGTGGTCCCGGCCACCGCTGGCCTCCACTTCAGCAGACGCTCTACTGACCGGTCAGCTGACTCCTCCCGGCACCCGGTGACTGTGGCTGCTCCTCCCAGGGCTGCTGACGCCCGGGATGGTCCCCTTCCCTCCTGGCCTCCCCCAGCCTCCCTGGCCGGCGCTTCTCACTTCCCAGCCACCCAGCAGTGACTCCTCGCTGGGCTCAAACCTCGGCTCTTCTTGCCCACACTCGGCGCCTTGCTGCTCTGTCTCATCTTGGCCTGTGTCCCCTAGGACTCCAGACTGGGAGGCTCTGGACTGGACTCGGCCGCTTGAAGGCCCGAGTATGTCTCAGATTAAGCTTGTCTGAAACTGGACGGTTAGCGCTACCTTCAAAGCCTGCTCTTCCTGTAGACATCCCCTCCTCGGAGATCAGCGCCCGCCTCCTTCCCTCGCTCCTGGAGGCGGTGGAGAGGAGACCTGGTCCCTGTGGCTCCCCTCCCTGCCCGCTTCCCAGCCATGACGCCCAGTGCCCCTGCCGTGTGGGCGGTCTGTCCGGTGTGAGGACACGAGCATTGCTTCTCCCCAGCGGGACTGGGGCTTTGTGTTTGCCGGTCTGTGCTGAAATCCTGACGTGAAGGGCTGTTCACATTCTGTAGCTGAGCGATGCTCTTAGAAGCCACCTTGTCTCCAAAGAGTTCTGTGCGTGTGCGCACGCGCGTAAGTTGAGATAAAATACATGTAACCTGAATTTAACATTTTAACCAGTTTATTGAATGACTGGGTGACTTCAGCGGAGTCAGGCTAACAGATGGCCTTGGGGTGCCGTCAGCTTTTTTCCCAGAGGAACGCTCCAAAGCCTGGTGGTGGCCTTGTAGACCTTCCCTTTTTTCTTCACTCTCCCCAGTGTTTCTAGGTCACTTGTCTGTGTCGTTTAAGAATCTCTTCATCCACTTTGTTGTTAGGATTTATGTTTAGGAAAGTATCTCAGATTTCCCTGGGTCTGGAGAAGACAGGCTTGGATTCCGGGTTCTCCCCTGGCACAGGCCTGCCAGGTTGAGGTGGAGGCTGAAGGCTGGCCTGAGTAGTGGTGGTCTGTGTGGTCTTGGGGGTCAGTGGACCTCCTCTTCTCTGGAGGGGCAGGGAGATCCTTTGTGTGGAGCCTGGAGAAGCTTGACAGGGCCCGTCTTCAGATTCTCACTCTCTTTTTTAATTTGTGTTTATATTTAGTTACTTACTCATTTAACTGTTTTCCAGGAGTTTGCAGCACTTACTAAAGAACTAAATGTGTGCAGGGAGCAGCTTCTTGAAAGAGAAGAAGAGATCGCTGAGCTGAAAGCGGAGAGGAACAACACCCGGGTCAGTCGGGGTCCTCGCGTGCTGGCAGTCGCCCCGCGGGGGTCAGCGCCGGGCTCCCTGCTGCTGTCTTTAAACTGTGGTTTTCAACCCATTTTCCACATTTTCCCACTGAGCGGACCGGGGTGGATCAGTCTGGGGCTCTCATACCTTGCTTCAAATTTATGATGAGAGCTAATGTAATTTTAGTATATTTGAGGGGGTTTTCTCTTCACTTACATTTTTGTCCGTGCTTCACTTTGTGTGGGATATTAGTTCCCCGACTGGGGATTAAACCCATGACCCCTGCAGAAGTGTGGAGTCTTAACTACCGGGCCCCCAGGGAAGTCAGTCTAGCTTTAGACTGAACTGGCGGGATTCCGACGTGTCTTAGCATGAGGCGGAGAGGAGTCACCGCCCCGAGTCCCAGCGTGGGGCTGAGGGTGCTGCTCTGGCCTCGCCCCGCAGCTGCTGCTGGAGCACCTGGAGTGCCTGGTCTCACGGCACGAGCGGTCCCTGCGGATGACGGTGGTCAAGCGGCAGGCGCAGTCCCCAGCCGGCGTGTCCAGCGAGGTGGAGGTGCTCAAGGCGCTGAAGTCGCTGTTCGAGCACCACAAGGCCCTGGACGAGAAGGTACCAGCCACCCGGCCCTCCTGGATCTGTACACTTGCTGCCTTGTTAGGTGGACGACGCATGTGTTTGTGTAACTAGTCGACTTTTGAGCGTCTTATGTTCTTGTAAATACGTTTTTCTGTAAGAAGTCAAGAGTCTTATACGGTTAAAAGCGTTGCCTGCGTGCATGCTCAGTCATGTCCGAGTCTTTGCAACCCTGTGGACTGTAGCCCACCACGCTCCTCTCTTCGTGAGGCTTCCCAGGCAAGAATACTGGAGTGGGGGGCCATCTTCTACTCGGGGGGACCTTCCTGACCCAGGGATCGAACCTGCCCTCTTGTATTGGCAGGCGGATTCTTTACCACTGAGCCACCTGGGAAGCCCCCAGTTAAAAAGTATTAGTTGACATAAATATTTCAAGATTTATTATATTCTGTATATCAATTTGCAGTTAAAAACTGGATAATAAAATTTATTTACGATAACATTTTGTTCTCTCAAACTTAGAATTGAAAGCTGTTAACAAGCAGATTTTCTTGACTTTAAGATCAATGAGAGATATTAAAGGTGCTCTGTTACAGTAGCCGTGTGTCAGGGTGAGTGTACGGTGAGGAGTGTGCTGCCGTGTGCACGCATGTCAGCGTGCAGTGACCCGGCCCCTTTCGTTTCAGGTGAGAGAGCGGTTGCGAGTAGCGCTCGAGAGGTGCAGTCTGTTAGAGGAAGAGCTGGGTGCCACACACAAAGAGGTAGGCGTGGCTGCCGCCGTGCGGTTTCGGTTAAGGGATTGTCATTTTTATCCCTTCGTTGTAAAAAAGAATGGAGGCTGTAGTGGTGGGCATCAGGTGTTATTTGTCTTTCTGGTTGAGGACCTGCCCACCTGGGCTATTTTAATAACTGGTAAACTAGCCTGTGGCTCAGAGCTGTGGGTTCTCTTAAGGACCCCTTTGTCCAGGAGAAGACAGATTCTGCCTCTGATCACCTGGTGGCATTCGGGGTGGACAGCGTCACCACGCATTTTCTTTTATGTTGTGTTATCAGTTTAGAGTTGAGTTTTTCCAAGTGGAGTTTTGCTGTGTTTACTTATTTCTTTACTCTCCTTCAATTTTTTGGTTTCAGCTGATGATTCTTAAAGAGCAGAATAACCAGAAAAAGGTACTAACAGACGGGGTGCTTGATGTAAATCACGAGCAGGAAAGCACGCCGAGCGCCAATGGAAAGGCAAGTCCTCGGTCTCGCGCACTGTCTGGTTCTCATCTTACCGTCCAGTCTGTGCGGGGCTGTTGGGAACCTCTCACCAACGTGCCATGTAGGTTGGAGCGGCTGTGAGGGTCCTGTGAGCTCCCAGAGCGCAGAATGCAGCGTGGATCTCACCGATGGCCCGGAGTGCTGTGTTCCCTCCCTCCCAAAACACGGCCGCCTAAGGTTTCCTTCCCCCCTTAGAGATCCTCCGATGGCTCTCTGAGCCACGAGGAAGACCTGGCCAAGGTGATGGAGCTCCAGGAAGTCATCGACAAACAGTCGCGGGAGCAGAGCCAGATGAAGGAGCGCCTGGCAGCCCTCTCTGCCCACGTGACGGAGCTGGAGGAGGACCTGGACACGGCCCGGAAGGACCTCATCAAGTCCGAGGAGGTGAACACGAAACTCCAGCGGGACGTCCGCGAAGTGAGTGACGGCGGCTGCGTCCGTTGTCCTGCGGTGGACTGTGGGTCCCTTGTTCCCCCGGGGATCTCAGCCTAGGGGTGGCTGCATGAGCAAGAGCAGGGCGTCGGCGGGACCGCGGCTGGTGGCCCCCCTGCCTCTGCGTCGCGGGCTCTGGGGTAGAAGAGGCCTGGTCCGTGCGGTCCGTTGGCAGTGGACCGACACGGGGGCGGCCCTGGCTGTGCTGCACCCTGGGTGTGGACTCCACGTTCCTGCAGGTTCTAGGCGGCCCAGTGTGTCCCTTTTTAGAAATTCATTCGCCCATCCGTCGAGTCACTGGCGTGCAGTTGCTTTACACTGCCGTGTCGGTTTCCGCTGGACAGCAAGGCCAGTCAGTGCTGTGTGCATATGCACACGCCTCCCTCTCTGCTGGATTTCCTGCCCATTCCCTTCTCCACGGAGCGCAGAGCAGCGCTGCCTGCGCTGCAGCGGGGCCGAGCTTACGGTGGACCAGCAGCGAGTTCGTGTCCCTCCTCACCCTCAGGCCCGAGCTGCGTGACCACGTGGGATCAGGATGTTTCTGGTGGTCACGTCTGTGGGTGTCGTGAGCTACGAGAAGCTCCCTAGCGGTCACTGTGAACACAGGCGTGTGCTGGGGGCTCAGGCCTCCTCCTGGGAGCCTCGCCTCTCCTCTGTGCGCAGACAGACAGCGCCCACCCTGCCCCCCCCACCCCCTGTGGGACTGTCTCAGAGAGAACCCCTCCAACACGTGGCACAGCAAGGGTACTTGTTTAGTAGCTTGGTGTGAGTAATTCTGGGTGAGAACTCAAAACAGAAATATTTGCACATGTCTGTACAACCTATTCACACTACGCTTTGGCAACAGGAGGAGATCAGGTGGCAGAGTTTAATATGCAGAGAGTTCTGGAAAAAGCGTTTTTAAGCGTTTCACTTTTAATGTCAGGACTTTGCCCACGTTGGTTACTTAGTGACCAGGGAGGGACCTGAAATGGGTCTTGAGCTGGCGGACAGGAGTCGCACCAGCAGCACGTTTTGACCCTGTTTTGAGTGCTTCATACATGTGGTGTAACTCTGCTTTAGAAGAACTAGGCTTGAGAATGCTGCACCCAGTTGTGTTAAACTTTGAATTCTCTTTCAACTCGTTAATATTCTTACTTTAATTTTGAGGAAATTGCATGAGATTTTTCCAACTTTTACCTGAGGAAATGAGCCTCAGAGCTCCCTGTTGGATCTGTTGAAGGTCCCTTC
This sequence comes from Kobus ellipsiprymnus, assembly GCA_006410655.1. NCBI lineage: Eukaryota > Metazoa > Chordata > Mammalia > Artiodactyla > Bovidae > Kobus > Kobus ellipsiprymnus. The sequence continues at coordinate 588,614 of SJYR01001064.1, forward strand.
CTGTTCTGGGTCAAGCCCGCCTGTATGGTGTAGCAGACAGAGGTCCTGACTTCATGCCGGATACCTTCCCTCCTGGAATTCTTGCAATAGCAGGGTGGTTTAGTATACTTTTTGTTTGCTGTTTGGGTTTATTGTGTAGAAGAGAAGCTTGGGAAACCGAGTGGCCAGACAGAACGTTAAGACGGATGGGCGCCAGTCGTGGCAGACGTGGCCTTTGAGGTGGGCGCGCTTTTGCTCACGTCAGAGAAAACTGCCATGTCTAGGGCTTCAAACTTGAGGACGCTAACTTTATGTTTGATTTGAAAGTTAGGATGTAGCCCAGCTTTTTTACTCTTAAGTGTCTTGGAGTGTTCCATGATAACGAGTTACCTTTTCTCCTCTGCAATGCCCGGTGTAGGCCATGGCCCAGAAGGAGGACATGGAGGAGAGAATCACTACCCTTGAGAAACGCTACCTCGCCGCACAGCGCGAAGCCACCTCTGTGCATGACCTCAACGATAAACTTGAAAATGAAATCGCAAATAAGGATTCTATGCATCGACAGGTGATGGCTTTTCCTGAACTGACTTTATAGTAGTGAATACTAAGGAAGGAAGGTAGAGGCCTTTTCATGTGGCTCCCACATTGGAAATCAAGTCCCAGTGCGCAGTTCTCATGGCCCTAGAATACAGTGTTGAGAAGTGTGGATGCACCATGGTGAGTCAGCTGTGCTGAGTGAAATGCACTTTTTAAAAATCGGGGGTGACTGCAACTTACAGGTTTGAATTGTTTGGGACTTGGTTTAACCATTTTGTGGAATTCCACTCACGACTCTTTTGTTTTACTTGAACGTGAATCTGTTGGCTTGTTAGCGTTTTTACTGACAGAGTAGAGAGCGGCAGGGAACTCCACGGCAGCTGGCTGCCTGTTGGGAACTGGGGTCACTGTGACAAGAGGCAGGGTTACGGCTCTGGTCAGATTAGGCTTTGCGCCTCCTGTGGTTTGGTGAGCCTTACTCGCTCCTGTTCCCCGGTGGTCTCAGACAGTCAAGACTTAACCAGGAGAACCATATCTGGCTTCTCAAAGCACAGTGAGTCGGTCTGGTGTGTTGCAAAGGGAATCATTGGCCCCAACACAAAAATAAAATACTAGAAAGCCACTGAAATGTATGCTGTGGAATGCTAATTAAGAGCATTACGATATACAAAATAATGGCTGTAAGAGGCAGATCAGAAAATACCCTGTACCATATGCTGCTGTTTTCTGAGGTAAAAAAGCCTATCGTATTGTTTGTGTATGTACATAGAATAATAACACACACAGAAAAAATAAGAAAGCTGCTTAGAAACAAATGTTAACCTCTCAGGAACCTGAGCTTATAGATAATTCAATTTTTTTTTCCTTTTTTAAAAAATCTGTCTAAATTTTCTACATTGAAAGTTTTTCAGACTGACAAGATCTTTTAAAAGAATAATCGTGCATTTACAAGTATCAGTTGACTGGCATTTCACCAGGCACACTCTTAGCAGGTCTGCATTTCAGAGGAGATGAAAGCCGTATTTTGGCTCACGGGCCCGTGGCCATCTGTGGCCAGTAGGGTTCCCTTCAAATGATGATTCTGGTGATGTTTTAAGAAGGGTCAGTACTGAACCCTTCTTCCCTTAACTTGTCAACAAGAGTGAATAAGCTTCTATAGAAAACTGATCTTTAATGTACAAGAACTTTTTTTTTTTAAAGACTTCTTTGGGGACGTTTAGGAAAAGCAAATACTCTGGCGGGAGGTGTTCTGCCCAACGGGACTAAGCCCAGGAACACAGAGAACATTCACCGTGACGCAGCTGCCGAAACAGAAGTGATCCAGCAGACGCGAGCGTCTCGGTTTTGTCTCGGCGCCTCGCCGTTTTGACACTCTGCTCCCCCTTTGTAGACAGAGGATAAAAACCGGCAGCTGCAGGAGCGCCTGGAGCTGGCGGAGCAGAAGCTGCAACAGACGCTGCGGAGGGCGGAGACGCTGCCCGAGGTGGAGGCCGAGCTGGCGCAGAGGGTGGCCGCGCTCTCCAAGGTGCCGCTCTGGGCCCCGGGCGCGGGGCGGGGGGGCCTGTCCCCGTGCTGTCCCACCGCGCCCCTGCCCCTGCGGCCAGTCCAGGCGGGAGCGCAGACGCGGGGTCGTGCTGCCTGTCTGAGACGGGGCCGCCCCCGGAGTGTCGGAGTGTCCCCGCCTCTGTGTCATCCCTCCGTTAATCTCCCTCCGTCTGTCCCGTGCTCTGTGTGTCCCCGGGACGCTTCAGCTCCGAGTCACTGCTTCTCAAGAGTTCAGTCAGTCACCAGCTCAAAGCCTTAGCGGGATGGTCCTTCTCAGACCCAGGAAGATCCCATTCTCGTTTAGGAGACTCTTCAGGCTTTATTCACACACTTGTTGAAAGTCGCAGCGGGACTCGAGCCCCACTCCCAGCTCGCCGTCCCCGGGAGCCCGCGGGGGAGGCCGCGTCCCGTCGCTGCTGGGGCATCATCCCCACTGCCAGCCGGCCAGCCGCCCCATCCTTCTGGTGGGAAAGGTGTTGCCCCACGCTGCCGGTGGGCACTGGCTGGGCATGGAGAGTCGGGCGGGCCTGTGCTGGCGCGGCTGTCGGGAGCCTTGCCCGGAGCTCAGTGAGCGGCTGAGGGGCCGTCCGGGGCTCAGACCATCCCAGAGCAGGGCCACTAACAGCCGCCAGGGGGCGCCCTCCCGCCTGTGAGCTTCCTCTCAAGGCTCGGTTTCTCCTCTCCCCTGGCCTCTCTGCTGTCCGCCCCCGGTCGGCCTCGTAGTCCGACCTTTTGTCTTCCAGAAGCTCTGCCACTAAGGAGGCTAAACGGTTCGAACTTCCCTCCCAGCTTAGGAAGGTAGAACGTGTGCCTCGCGCGTCCCGCGCTTGCTGCTGCCCGCTGCCGGCTCGCCACACGCAGTCCGAGGAGGGGGCGCAGTGGCCGCGGGTGCGGGGCCCGGGGCAGGGGGAGCACGTCTCCTCTCACGAGCCGGTCACCAGCACCTTCCGTCCCCCACGTGCCACATGCGAAGCCACACAGGCGCCGTGAGCAGGCGTGCAGGCGTGCCCCCTGCGAACTGGGGCCCGTGGTTCGCGTAGAGCATGGCCCACTTGCCGCCCCTGCAGTCACCGCCCACGTGCTGTCAGGATGGGGCGCTGCGAGCGGGACTGACCCTGTTCTTGGCCGACAGGCGGAAGAGAGACACGGCAACATCGAGGAGAGGCTGCGGCAGATGGAGGCCCAGCTGGAGGAGAGGAACCAGGAGCTGCAGCGGGTGCGTGCTGACGGGGGGCCACGGCTGCGCCGGCACCCCCTTCTCCACCGCTCCCGTCTCTGCCGCCAAGTGTGCGCGTGTGGCCCCGTCTGCTGACCCGGGCACCCGCCTCCTCAGGAGCAGGACCAGAGGTCGCCCACAGGCGGTGGGCAGGGGCCAGGGGACCCCCACATCCACGGGGGCTGCTTGTTGCTCTGAGCAGCCAGGCGGGGGAGCTGCTCGGGGTACAGGTGGCCTTCAGAGGGCCCCTCGGGCAAACCTGAGCTGCCAGTCTGGGGCCTGTAACGCTGAAGGCGTGGCGCCCAGGTGTGCAGCCTGCCTGTCTCGGAGGAGGCGCTGGAGTCCCCCGTGCCAGACTGTGGTCCAGACACGTGTGTAGGATGGCTGCTCCTGGGCAGGAGGAGAACCGCAGCTGCGCTGCGACAGAAGGCACGTCAGGAAAGGGCGACCGTGGAGGCTCGCATTCCCGAGTCCTGAGAGGTTTCCCGGAGGGGTTGGCCACACGGCGATGTGGACCATCCGGGAAACGGAGGGGGCTCCCAGGTCCAGCCTCAGGCATCAGTACTGTCCCCACCATGCCTGTGTTCTTGGGCCTGGACTGCAGAGCCTCACACGCGGGTTCCTGGGGCAGTGATTCTGACTCCCATCATGAGACCCGCGGTGAGGCGCCCTCCCTGCCTCGGCAGAGAGCTCAACGTCTCCTGATCAGGGGTGCACTTCCTCACTTTCAGAACTGCTGCTCAGAGCCTGTTGAGATCGGGATGCTGTTTATGATTAAGCCAATTCAAAGTAGACTTTTGTTTTGCTTTAAAAATATTTGAATACTGACGTCTTAATGTGGAATCTGTGACAGGTTTTATTTTCTTGGGCTCAAAAATCACTGCAGATGGTGACTGTAGCCATGAGATTAAAAAATCCTTGGTCCTTGGAAAGCTATGAGAAACCTAGACAGCATATTAAAAAGTAGTGACATCACTTTGCCAACAAGGGTCCATATAGTCAAAGCTATTGTTTTTTTCCAGTAGTCACGTATGGATGTGAGAGTTGGACCATAAAGAAGGCTGAACGCTGAAGAAATGATGCTTTTGAATTGTGTTGCTAGAGAAGGTTCTAACAGAAAATAATCTGTTTTTTAATTTTTTATGTTGGAAAACTTGAAACATGCCCAAAAGTGGAAGGAGTAGTATAATAAATACCCATGACCCATCAATTAGCTTCAGCAATTTCCAGCATAGGGCCAATCTCAAATATATCATTTTTTTGTCTTCTCTCCATTTTTTTTTATACAGTAGATCCTAAAACAGCTTTTTAAACCATGAAATTGATGCTCATTATATAAAACACAGACTTGCCCACTTTGTTTTTACATTGAAAAATTGTTTGAGGCAATTACTTCTAGTTTTTTAATATGAATTATCTTATTGGGAAGGACCCTGATGCTGGGAAAGATTGAAGGCAGGAAGAGAGGGGATGACAGAGGATGAGATGGTTGGATGGCGTCACCAACTCAGTGGACATGAGTTTGAGCAAGTTCTGGGAGTTGGTGATGGGCAGGGAAGCCTGGCGTGCTGCAGTCCATGGGGTCGCACAGTCAGACACGACTGAGCAACTGAACTGAATATGAATTATCATTGGAAGAAAAGCTGTGACCAGCCTAGACAGCGTATTAGAAAGCAGAGACGTGACTTGGCCGTCAAAGGTCCACCTAGCCAAAGCTGTGGTTTTCCCAGTGGTCATGTATGGATGTGAGAGCTGGACCATAAAGAAGGCTGAGTGCCGAAGAATTGATGCTTTTGAACTGAGGTGTTGGAGGAGACTCTTGAGAGTCCCCTGGACTTCATGGAGATCAAACCAGTCAATCCTAAAGGAAACCAGTCCTGAATGTTCGTTGGAAGGACTGATGCTAAAGCTGAAGCTTCAATACTTTTTTCCAATACCTGATGTGAAGAACTGACACATTGGAAAAGACCCTGATGCTGGGAAAGATTGAGGGCGGGAGGAGAAGGTACGGCAGAGGACAATCGGCTGGATGGCATCACTGACCCAGTGGATGTGAGTTTGAGTAGACTCTGGGAAGCAGTGAAGGGCAGGGAGGCCTGGCGTGCTGCCGTCCACGGGGTCGGAGAGAGTCAGGCACGACTGAGCGGCTGAACAGCCACAGTCGTTAGAGAATTCGAGGGATGTTGGATGTGAAGAAGCACACGTGGAAGTCTGTCTCCACTCGCTTTTCTTCCAAAATGGACTTTCTCACCTTTCGCTTTATGAATTGAATTCATTTCACCCCCTTAATCCAGACTCAGGCTTCTGTTTATATGCTGGGAAATTCCTCCACCAACATGTGTGTCAGCCGATCCCCTTTAAAGTCTGCTTGTTTCTGAGTGTAAATCTGCTTGCTCCCCGAGCTCCTCCGACAGGTAATGGCTGGTGACAGTTAGGTCCCCCAGGTGCTCTGCCAAAGAGAAGCGTTGGGAGAGACCTTTGACCAGTGAAGTCCCTGCCTCCCTCTGCACCTGCCCATCTGGTCTGGTGATGCCCAAGAGCCCCCCAGAGGTGGCTGTGGGAGGGACCGCCTTGGGAGCCAGGGCACAGGCCGCTCGCGTCGTGGCTCCCCGGTGCTTTTAAAATAATGACCGTACTTGTTCTTGAAGTTGATGATTTTTTTGTTTTTCCTGTTTTAGGCAAGGCAGAGAGAAAAAATGAATGAAGAACACAATAAACGCTTATCAGATACCGTGGATAAGCTTCTGTCCGAATCAAACGAGAGGCTTCAGCTTCATCTGAAGGAGAGAATGGCTGCTCTGGAGGATAAGGTGAGCCGGCCTGGCAGCCACTTGACCAAGAGGCGTCTGACCCGGCCCGGCCTGGTTTGTGGCGGGGGCGTGGCAGAGTCTCCAGGAGAGGAGCTGGAAAACTGTTCCCATAGAGGGCCCCACAGTAGTGTCTTTACTGGCACGAGTAACCGAGTAGCGGCGTGTCATGCTACTCAGTAAGCGTGACAGCATCCGCAGGCAGCGTGTAAGGAACAGCCGTAGCCGTGCCCGCAGCCCGTACAGAAAGCATCGGTGAGCCAGGCCAGACCCGCCGGCGGCCCCGAGGTTACCGCCGTGCTAGAACTTCCTTCTAGGTCCACCCTCACCCCTTCGCCTCTTTCTTAGAAGTTTATTTCTGGGCCTTTCCTGGCGGTCCAGTGGTTGAGAGTCTGCGTTGCAAGCTCAGGGACGCAGGTTCGATCCCTGGTTGGGGAGCTAAGATCCTGCATGCCGCGGGGCAACCACGACAGGAGCCGTGCATGTGCAGCCAAGGCCCGACGTGGCCGATCAGTGAGTTCAGTTCAGCAACTTTTATGTAATGTGATGGAAAAGACTGAATCAGCTGAAGGCAAGCATTCTCGTAATCCAGCTCCAGCCTTCTCTCTCTCCATTTGCTTTGGAAAATGTCTGAGAACCGCTGTCAGAGCAGCTTAGTGGGCAGCACTCTGGTTCAGGTTCGGTGAAAACCGGTCCCAGCTGCAGCAGCGCCCTGAAGACGAGGCGCAGAACCTTCCCCGAGGTCGGTGCTCGGGCGGCGCTTGTCTGAGAGACCAGTGGTCACTTTAAGTTTTGTGGCACGTTTTTCCCCCACAAAACCCAAGATGACGCACACACTTCACTGGAGTCCACATAGGGAAGGCCCCTCACTTCACCCTGACCTGTGGGCCGGCCCTGAGGTGGGATCCGTTTTGTCTCAGGTTTGAATTTTGCATGTGAAACCTGCACCAGTTTCCTGCGTGACCACAGAACTGCAAAAGCTGAAAGCAAGTTTAAAGGAGTTTCACTTACCCAGCTTCCTTGTATCTAGAAGATCAGTTTGGGAAGGAGCAGATTGTCTGTGTACAAGTCAGTGTTAAGAGTTGTCATCTGGCCTCATGCTGGCACTTCACGCTAGGCATGAGGCCCGCCACTCATCCCGAGGGACTTTATGCTTTCAGACAGAAGCGTAGCTTTCCCACAGTCCACGCAGCGTCTGTAAGAATCGACACTAAAGCACTCTCTGTATCTTTTTCAGAATTCTCTTCTACGGGAAGTTGAAAATGCGAAAAAGCAATTAGAAGAAGTGCAGAATGACAAGGTACTTACATGTCTAAATCGTTCAGAAACCTGTTAGGGCCTGAGTTGAGCTGGGTCCCTCTGAAGGACTGCAGACACCCAGCGGAGGCCGAGTCGCGTTTCCCTGCGGCTCGCCGCCGCTGCGCCGTGCGTGGCATTTCTGGCCGTGGACGTTGAATGTGTTTGCACCATAGGTGGACTTAGAGCGTGTGGCCGTGCTGTGTGGTTCAGAATCCTGAATAGTCCTTTCCGGGTTCACTCGGAAGCTGAGACAGAGCAGGAGCCTTTCACGTGGACAGTGCTGTCCGTCAGAAAGATAACACGAGCCACGCACACAGTAAAATTCCCTAAAGACGAATGGGGTACCTTACGTTCCGTGAGTCTTGAAATCTCTCGTGTGATTTCCACATCGAGCTATGCACCGGCCTGTCTCACGCGCTCCGTGGCTGCACGAGGCGCGTGACTGCTGTGGCCGACGGCACAGAGCTGCCGGGTTGAGTTGAGTGACTCAGAAACTTGACCCACGTGACTTGTTTTACCCCGTGAAGAAGTGAAGTGGGGTGCAGAGGAATGAGTGTGAGGAATGCCCGGGAGTGAGTGTGAGCTCCGTGGAGATGGTTTAAAGCAGTGAGAGGAGCGAGGGCAACAGAGTAAGTCCTGCCTGCCCTCCCCCAACCCCCGCCCCAAGTCCAGCTTCTCTCTGCAGACGTCATCGCTGGTAACGGCTTGCCATGTTTCCTCCAGAAGCTTCCTACACCTGAGATGGAACTTCCTCTTCATTATGGTTTATAAGGGTTAATACTGTTCTGAGTGTTTATATTTGCTATGGGACTCTTAGAGGACATATTCTCAGAATTAAAGTGTCTGGAGCTGATACCTACTAACGTCGCCAGTCACGCACGTTCTGGTGCAAGTCATTCTACATCCGGAAAGCAAGCGCTGCAGGTTGTCATTTGCTGTTTCGTAGGACCAGCTGATTCTCAACCTGGAAACCCTGAGAGCCGAGCTGGAGCAGACGAGGCTGCGAGGGGCTCCCCTCCACCACGGGTAGGGCGCCCCCCGGGCAGCGCCCCTCCGCACTGCTGAGTGTGGCAAGGGCCTGTCGGTGTGTGGACAGTATGACTGGGCGTCGCTCATGGCCGCACCTCAAGGAGCCTGTAGCAAGAGGGAAGAGACGAGCCTCGTTCCTCAGGGTCGAACTTGGTACCACGGAGTGCTGGTCACAGCATTGACAGAACTCAGAGCCACAGGTGGAGGTTTGGAAGTGGAGGGCCGACCAGTTGACATCTGGGTGCATTCATTCGAGGGGCCTGACAGACCGTGACACTGATGTTTCTGAAGGGTCACAGAAGGTTAATGGCCTGTAGTCTTTGTTACGTGAATGGAGGCTGAGGCGACTCGCTGTTGGCTGTGGGGGCAGGAATCACCTGGCGTGAGAATGAGGCGAGCGGACCACGGAGCATCCGGCTTGCTGCTTGCTCCTTGTTACAGGGGCAGTAATTCCTCCTAAGTATCCAGACTTTTCTTTGGCTTCTTCGTGGAAAATGGCCACAAGTGAGAGTTAAGCTTTAGCAAAGGTTATTAAAGTGCCTAACTGGCGACATGCATTCCTCTGTAGGAAATCAGCTCTTGCTTGTATCCTGCTTTAGGAGGCTGTTAGGACCCCCATGCATATTTCTCGTTTGTGTGCTTAGGGGATCCTCACGGTCCAGGGCCCCCGCCCAGCCTTCTTCTAGAGAAAAGGGATATCATTGTAGACAAAGGCAGAGCCAGAAACTGGCCCTGTGTCCGAAACCACGGCGGGTGGAGTTCAAGGGGAGCACGTATCCCGCGGGACGGATGGGGGACATGGCCGGCCTTGCCCGCAGAGCTTCTCCAGGGTGAGGGCCTGGTGCTGTCAGAGGGGGAGACCCCCTGCTCCCGGGGTGATGAGATGAGTGTGAGGAGGACTGTGCGGATGGTGGGGGAAGAGGAGGTGGACACGGCCTCCTGCTCCGTGGGCTTTGGGCAACGAGGACGGTGCTGGCGCTGGGACCTGAAGGCCTGGTGCGGTTGGGGGTTCAGAGGGAGAAGCCTGGTCACCAGTCCCCTGCCAGTGAGAGAGACGAGAAGAGGAGGCAGCCGGGGGGCAGGAGGGGCCACTGTGCTCTGAAGACGGGGACTGGAGCGGCTGGGCGAGGGAGGGGCGTCTCCAGGAGGCAGCTCTCCAGGGGTCAGTGACTCGAGGCACAGGTGGGGCCTTGGGGCCAGCTTGCGGGCAGGGCGGGCTGGCCCAGGCCCGGGGAGTGGGGACTGAAGCCTGGCTCAGAGGCAGGGCAGGCTCAAGTGTATTTGGCAGGACCTCCCAGTGGAATTGGTCATCTTGTCTCTGAGACCTTCTCCCGGAGGAAAGAGCCTCAAGTGAGGAGGGGGAGAGCAATGGAGGCTGCATTCCGCGAGGAGACTGGGAGGTGATGGTGGGGGCCGTCCCAACCCGGAGGCTTCTGTGGCCTTTAGAGGACCCGTGAGTGTCCATAGTCCCAAGCAGGACTCTGTCGTAGCTTCCACCTGATTCCCAAGTGTGCTGCGGTAGAAGTTGAGCAGAGAAAGGAGCGTTTCCATTAGGAGGGAGGGGAGATGGGAGGGAAGACAGGTATGGCTCCGGGAGGTTCCAGACTTGCGTCTCCTGGGAAACACCCGTGCGGCTCAGCTCCGAGCTGTGGGTCCGAGGGCTTTGTGCCGTGGGCTGTCTGAGAAGGGCTGAGAGTGGTGCAGACAGTGTTCCGGGGAGACGGGTGTCTGTGGTCCGTGGACATCATGCGGGAGGTGGAGGGCAGAGCAAGGCATGGCCCGGAGCGGGTGCGGGTGCCCTGGAGCCAGCGGAGCAGGCCCAGCCCCGCCCCAGGACCTGAGGGCGGTCTCTGGGGAACCGCGGCCCCAAGCACCGGGCAGCCAGCCACACCCTCGCCTTAGCGCTGCCTTCGCCACACACAGGAGCTGCCCAGCGGGCGGCGTTGAGACCTGAGTGTTCACAGGGCAGCGGGCGGCCTGCTGCTGCTGGAGCCAGGAGGGCAGAGCCCGCCCCATGGCCCCTTTTCTGTGAAACTGCCAATTTTCCAGATCGACAGGCTCTGGGTCGACTGACAGAGTGAGCTCCCTTTTCTCCTAACAGCACTCTTCTTTGCCGTGTGTTCCAGCCGACCGCACCTGGGCAGCGTCCCGGACTTCAGGTTCCCTGTGGCCGATGGGCCGGCAGACTCCTTCGGTGGCGCGGCAGTGCTGCGACGCCCCCAGAAAGGCCGGCTGGCAGCGCTGCGCGACGAGCCATCCAAGGTGAGGACACCGCCCCCACCCCCACCCCCTGCCCATCCCTGGTGGGCACCTTGTGAGGCCCCCACCCCCGACACTGGTCCTGACGTGGTTCTGGAATCAAGTGTTGACAGATCGCTTTACGCCTTCCGATTTTCCTTTTTCTGGCTAAGAGTTTACTTTTAAGGCATAGTGGACATCATGCGGGAGGTGGAGGGCAGAGCAAGGCATGGCCCGGAGCGGGTGCGGGTGCCCTGGAGCCAGCGGAGCAGGCCCAGCCCCGCCCCAGGACCTGAGGGCGGTCTCTGGGGAACCGCGGCCCCAAGCACCGGGCAGCCAGCCACACCCTCGCCTTAGCGCTGCCTTCGCCACACACAGGAGCTGCCCAGCGGGCGGCGTTGAGACCTGAGTGTTCACAGGGCAGCGGGCGGCCTGCTGCTGCTGGAGCCAGGAGGGCAGAGCCCGCCCCATGGCCCCTTTTCTGTGAAACTGCCAATTTTCCAGATCGACAGGCTCTGGGTCGACTGACAGAGTGAGCTCCCTTTTCTCCTAACAGCACTCTTCTTTGCCGTGTGTTCCAGCCGACCGCACCTGGGCAGCGTCCCGGACTTCAGGTTCCCTGTGGCCGATGGGCCGGCAGACTCCTTCGGTGGCGCGGCAGTGCTGCGACGCCCCCAGAAAGGCCGGCTGGCAGCGCTGCGCGACGAGCCATCCAAGGTGAGGACACCGCCCCCACCCCCACCCCCTGCCCATCCCTGGTGGGCACCTTGTGAGGCCCCCACCCCCGACACTGGTCCTGACGTGGTTCTGGAATCAAGTGTTGACAGATCGCTTTACGCCTTCCGATTTTCCTTTTTCTGGCTAAGAGTTTACTTTTAAGGCATTTTTTTTTTTTTAAAGAACCAATTTGATAACGTGCGGCTTCCTGGGAGGCCCGCACGGTACTAATTAGCACAGTTTTGAAACCGTCCTAGAGTGAATGGATCCACACGTGCCTCGTGTTTAGTGAGAAGATTCGCGTTGGAAGCTTAAGCGCCTTTGTGTTTTTGCCTCTTTCACGGCGTGCATTTTTTTCATGTGTCTCTGTGTTTTGCACTTCCACATTCAGTGGGCAGCCAGTTTAGGCCAGACATCGTCGGAACTCGGATTCCGTGCGCATTCTTTATCCACTGCTACTTGACGAGCCACCGCAGAGCTTGGTAACCTCGCAGTGAGCAGGCCAGGGCCCTCAGCTTCTGTCATTGTCGCCGGCGGCCTGACTCAGGGCCTCCTGAGGGCGCAGATTTGGGAAGGCCCCCCGGGGCTGGATGGCAGGCTTTCAGACTCACCTGGCTGCTGGGGACAGGCCCAGGTCCCTGCTGTGCGGACCTCTGCGTGGCCTGGCTTTCCTCGGAATGCCCTCTGAGAGCGAGAGCGCAGGGTGTAGCCCGGGGCCTGTTGTGCCCTGGTTCGGAAGCCGCACACCTTCACTTGTGTTTTCGAGCTTGAGCTGCGAAGTCCTGCCTCGCTCAGGCTGAGCAGGAGTTGCCCCTTCTGCCTCTTGAAGGGAGGAGGATGGAAGGATTTGTGGACCCCTTTTTAAACCCGCACAGCCTGTCGGACAGTAATGAGCAGGGAAAGGAGACCAGAGTGCCCGAGTTGTCTGAGGAGGAGGGGACGATCGTGGTGAACAGGGTGGCCAGCGAGGTGACACGAGGAGGGTGACCTTGAACCAGAGACCTGGAGGCGGGAAGAGAAGTCGCCAGTCGGAGATAGGTCAAGGGTCATGTCAACCAGCAGGGACAAGGGAGAGAGAGGCCTGGATTAGGGAGCATCTGGGCTTAGGCCTGAGCAGCTCGAGGCCGGAGCCTATTTCCTACGGTGAGGAGCGCTGCCAAGCAGGAGCTCAGAGCCGGGCCTCTGCCCTGTGGAGGTGGACGGGTACGTCCAGGGAACGTGTCCGGTCAGCAGCTGAGTGTTCCAGCCTGCATCCGGGAGAGGACTCACTCATCTCAAGGTGGACTGGGGTTGCAGGCATGCAGATGGTGTTTAAAGGCACAAGCAAGATAAAGTCACCAGGCAGGTGCCGGTGGAGAGAGATGGGGTGCAAGGGTAGAGCCGGGGGGCGCCCCGCGTTCCGAGGTTGAGAAGGGCACAAGGGACTGAGGAAGAGCCCCAGGGAGGGCAGGGCCTAGAGCAGAGGGAGAGACATGCTG